>DWLS01003286.1:0-16061 GCA_018246255.1 Pachliopta kotzebuea | reverse complement strand
TAGGCGAGACTGGAAGAGAAGAACATGTTGTGCCGACCCTACATAAAGTGGGACCAGGGCAGGAGAAAGAAGAGTCAAGGAGTCTGGGTTATGTGGAAATTGTTATCCACTTAAACCCCCTCGGTATTCAACCTGAATGATCCAACCAATCTTAGAATCTGTTTCTGCATCACAACCTTGGGCTTTCTAACACTACACTAATAAAATTAACTCATAAAATTACATAAAGTGCCCACTCGCTTAATCTTATGACTGTCATGATGATAATGATTACATTCTATAATATTCCTTGAAGATTCCCTCCAGTTAACTGATGGTAGGTCTCTTGCCAAGACCATCTGGGTAGATGTCACCACAGCTCCTGTATCAACCTCCAAACATTAGTGTTCAGACAAACTGTGTTACGGTTTGAAGGTGCTGTATGAAGTTAAATTACTGGGGTAACGAGACTTAAAACTTAATGTCTTAGGGTGACGAGCATAATGTGGTGTTGTGTACACTATCTTAACCTGTTTGATATTGTTATGAGCAAGCATATCATTTAACATCTGATGATCAGTCGCTTTGCTCATCTCGTCGCATGAAAAATTCTTAATTGTTATATTACTTCATACTTCAGGTCTAGAAGGAGAAGAAAATGTTCACTTCTCAGAGCACATATTCCTTGATTCTCACCTCGAGGACTGGTGCCCAACGCGTGGACCGATTCGTCACTTCATGGAGTTGGTGTGCGTGGGACTGTCAAAGAATGCATTCTACACAGCACAGGAGAAGAAGGACCACATAATGTGGTACAAGGAATACTTTGAGTCGAAGAAGGATGTGTTAACTGAAGTTGGCGCGTGGGATGTGAAGCCCACAGATAAGGAAGCGTCTGCCTGAATATTATTGTAGTGTAACTGTAGAAAATAAAAAATTAACACTTTCCGTTGTATTTTATTGTGTCTTCTTAAAGTGCCTTTCGAAGGTCGGTGGTGAAATAAACCTGCACCGTCATTTACCGTGGATTTAAAACAGAAAACTGATAGTTTCTTCCAAATCAATAGCATGAATCCTTAAAGCAGTAATTCTCAACCACTGTGCCGCGAAATTCTAAAAGTGTGCCGCCAAATTTTAGATAATCCCTTAATAATAAATGTACTGTTATTTTTCTAGTACCTATCTATCTTTACATAACATTTTGTCGAACATTTGAAATTATTATCATAAACTATTTTACGCAGTTATAATAATATTTAAGCTTATTTTTTTCTTTGTGTGCCGCCAAATTTTGAAATTGTTAAAAGTGTGCCGCAACAAAAAAAAAAGGTTGAGAATCACTGCCCTAAAGGATAATCCTCAACTCACAAATCGCTTTCTTCAAAACTTGTGCGATGACCGGGAGTCGTTCATATTAGCGTTCTAAAGATAAAAGATCTATAGATAAAAGTATCTACCATGGAATTACATATATACTCTATTTGATATGGTGTTCAATGACAAACCCCATACTTAGTTGGTCACATAGAATTCTCTGGCATTCGTAAATTGTGTCATTTGAAGGATTTTAATGTCAATTGTCCAAGATATAAGTTACACCCACTCAGTCATTCGCTATCTGTAATAAGCCATTCATCATCATTCGTCGGTCATTCGCGAGCGGAAATTCAACAGCAGCCACATTCGTTAACACGACTTATTCTTCTTATAATACACATACAATTTAAGTAGTTTTTCGTAATCCCCAGGTCTTCAATCTTTAATAGTTTAAAAAATCCTAGTACTAACTAGAGTCGCCACTTATTCTTAATATATACAAAAAATGCAATACAGGAAAATAAAATAAAATAAGTAGGAATGTAATTATAACGGAAATAGATCAGAAATCATTGATGTAAAATAAATGAAATATTGGAAAGCTGGGACTAAAGTCTGAGGTGATGAAGGAAAGTAGATTAGAAATGTGAAGAAAATATCAAATAAAAGAAAGGTTTGACTAATAAGAATGTACATAAAAACTAGGAAGTAAATATAAAAGCAAGAAAATAGACAAAACAAAGACCCCTGCTCAACAAATCTGAGATTAATTTAAAAAATAAATCTTCATGATACAAGGCAAGCGCGCCTCGGATGCAAGGTAAGGTACAGTTTATATATATATATATCTATTTTATCATCTACCCCTTTTTCTTCCCACCTCTTCCTCCTTCCCCTCGTCTCTCTCCTCTCCCTTATATTATATATATATATACTTTTCAGCTCGCGGACTCCGGTTTCGCGAGTTCAGGGTCCGATGAAGCTTTCGCGGCCATAATAGCGGCCGAAAGCATCGACATCAACCGAAAAAAAAAATAACGAATGCAACTTTCCTTTTTCCATTCATTAATATTTCTTTGATAATTTCCTTTGCTTTCGTTTCATCTTTATAGAATTTCAATAGGTTGGGAAAAATTTACAATTAAATAATGAGGATTAGAAATGAAACTACAATTATATTATTTCACTTTATTGCACCTAAAAAAAGTACACTTCGTTGCTATTCGATGTTTATTCATCCTAATACCGTACCAGTTTTACTTGCTAGACGAGTAAGTTATCTTGTTAACCGATTAAATATTAATAACTAACGTTTTAGTTACTTCATTCCTACAGAGTTTTCCGCTAAATTATTTATTAAAAAAAAAAAATTAAATTTACACGATAAGATTATTTCCGGAAAACAAACGGAACTTGTACATAGTTGTTCATTAAAAAAAAAAGTATAGTTACTTATTCATAGAACAGGAAATACTTATTAAATATTAACTACCCAAACGTAATTCAACCACGTGAGAGGAACACATTATATCTAAGTACGTACTCTTATATCATATGTCGTATACTTTAAAAGCCTCCAAAAAAAAAAACAAAAAATAAACGGAAGTACGAGTAAAATGTACTCATAAAAAAATAATCACGGCGTTTTGTACAAAAAAAAATCGTCTCTGAATATATTTACACGTTCCTAGTCATATGTAAATATAAACAGTTGCATAAATCAATATTGCTTTTTTGTTTGTATTTAGTTTTCTTATAGAGAAATAATATTGAAGCTGTAGCAGGCATAAGTACATTACATATTTAACACAAAAAATATATAAATCATTGAGATATTATGTAGTTTATTGAGTATTGCGATATTCAATAAATATCAAAATATATGTTCTAAATAAAATCGAGACACTGAAACAAAATTTTTCATACAAGGAACTGAATAGAAAAACTGAAACCAATCATCTCAACAGACGCCCACAGCTGGGCATAGAATTATCTAATTTCAAACTGTATATAATATTTAACCACAGTATAGTTAAAGGAGCGAAATAAATACATTTGTCTTTCGAGCAACAGTTTTCTAAGAGGAAACTAAAGAGTTCACAATATTCATTGCTGCTAATTAAAACGACATAGGTCTTTCTCATTGTGATTTAATTAAACAATAATCATAAAGTTATATTAAAAAAAGCGCGTAATACGAGCACCAGCGCTTTTATTCAGCAACTCAAAAGAAAAATCTACAGCAGCGACATCTACAGTTAACCAATTGGAATGCTTACGACGAAAATTCAAGGCCCCCATTAATAATAAAAGTTTTAATGATTTAATTTCACTAAATTAAATCGTATTGTCTAATTATAATTGAAATCGTTAAATCCGAAAACATTCACGCAATTAAATGGAAGACGAAAGGGGAAGAAACGATTCATTATCGATTTTATCGCAATCTTCAATGCTACCGGTAATAAATTTGTGATTTTATATTCTACTAATGACAGTTATTTATGGTGTAAATTTACATTTTCAGTAAAACACATTTATCGAATCATTCTTCTTACAGTGATTTTCTCTGGAGTTTTGGCCGTCAGGTTGGAGAATTTGTTTCCATCTTGAGCTACAAAGAACAGTTGCTCTACAATGAAACCGGTTCACTCCCTATGTATATATCTCATCATTACATAGTTTAAAAATCAGGTTCTATTTGTAAGGCAGTCGTACTATAGGTCCACACTGATTTTGAGCTTCCGGTGACAGATATAGTCGTAAAGAAAAGGGTAACAAATATGTAAAATGATGGTTCACTTGGCTAACGAAATGAATAAATAGATCGCAATGAGAACATTACATGGGCTGTTTACGAGTTTAATTTAATGATAACTATGTAATTACTTTCTTACTTTCAAATACTTAAAATTATCGTTACCGGAAACAACATTACCTAGTGTTTGTTACATTTTATATATTTTGATATCATAAACATTTTTGTGCGGCATCTTATTGCTTCTCTTCAGAAAGATATCCTTTCCACCTCCACTTATGCTTTCCTCATAAAAAAAAATGTAGAAAGATCATCTAATGGTATAATTAATTTTTAAACTATTATCATAAATTGTATGGAATTAACACTGTTACCATATGGTCATTTTGACCACCTGAGTGTATTTATAATGAAAAATGTTTCCAATTTAATACTAGATAATAATGAGTACTTAATGAGTTGTTTAAATTCAATTTAAAAAACTATCCATTGGATAGATCAAATATCCATTGGATAGAAACAGTCAGTTGATAGATTAACGTTAAACCTAGTCATGGATGAGCTGAAGACAAATTGGAGGCGAGCATTGGTAATAGCTTAAACTTTACATGAACTGAACTATGAAATTTTAGTATCATTGATATTAGGAGTATAGTGAAATAATGAAGAGTCAGGCTTCGCATGGTAAATAACAATGTGATTGCAACAGAAACGCGCTTGGTATATGAACAATGTTAAAACTCTGGTTGCAGTTGGAGGCGGATCGCCTGAGGAGCGGTGGCTCCATGGACGGCTGGGCGTGAGGCTGGGCGGCTGCCAGTTACATCACCTGTAATATATAAACATAATTATATATACACTGGTCGAAGATCTCTGTTGCTAGTGGACGTGTAGGTAGTTACCATCGCAGCTTCTATTTCTACCGTCAAATTGTAAGGTTGAAACATTACTCTATTCCGGTCTAAAGAGTGCTGTATGCTAATGAAATTATTGGGGTAACGAAACGTACCGTTTTATGTCTCAAGACGACGAGCGCAATGTGGTGCTGTGCTGCAATGCAACTTAATCAGCACCTCGTTATTATAGTCAAGCGTATCACTTATCATGAGGTGAACATCTTGCTCGTCTCATCGACTAGTCGATCAAAAAAATTAAAAACAAGCGCCACATTATAATGAGCAGGCGGAAACGTTTTCCTTCATCAGCTAATTAGTTGCTGAATTTGGACTATATTCCACCACACTGACCCAATGCAGGTTGGAAAGAAGAAAGAGCCTTGTTTGGTTCACCTGGACTAGGTACTTTGGCTTGAATTCTGTATGGTTTTAAGTGGGACCGCTTACATCCCTTCAAGGATACGCCTTACTAATTAACTTACCATCAGGTAAACGCTCTGCCGACGATTGGACGAATAAAAATAAATTTCATTTGAGCAGATAATTGTCTCCACGGCTCAATAGCAAATCGCTATATGTTATGAAGGTATTTAAAAACAGGGATTACGTATCACATGCTAAGAAGTTTGATAGCGAGATTGCTGTGTAGTCACCTGCAGTATCTGGCTGGCCTCGAAGGCAGTACCGGGCAGTAGCATGATAGGAGCGGCCACGCGGCCCGCCTCCACGCACACCATGTTCGGGAACTCGTCGTCACCGAAATCCGGGATCTCCTTTGCGTACTCCGCCCACGGGTTCCAGATCACTGCAAGTTTTTTTTAACAATACTTTAAATATAAGTAAAACTATAAATTGATCATTTGCAGGTTGTACAGATTTTATAGAATTAAATCAAACACCGTTCGGCGTGAAGATCCCAACGAGGTCTGTACCCAACAGTGAACTTTATCCAGTTGATAATAGTAATGATGATCACAATCAGTTAAACAGTTTTGAAAAATATATAACATTACTCTTTGCATAGTAAAAGAAATATATCTGACCGGTATCAGGGAAGTTGTATTTCTGTATCCTCATCTTGCGCCCGCTGACCACGTTTGTGATGATGTGCTCCTGCATGGTGTTCTGATAGATGCGATCCGTCCACTCGTTAATGGTCACCACTTCACGCGTCTCCTGGTAAACTGCGCCATCGCGAGTCTGCATACAAAAACAATATTAAGCGAAAAGTATACATTACTACTGATAGGTCTCTGTTACCGGAGACCGTCCAATAGTTACCACCGCAGTTTTTTTAATACGTTCCCCCGCAAAGTGGTACAGGAAATTTTGGTCTCTTTTCTATTCTTTCTTTCATCTTTTCCCTACCATACCACATATATTTTTTCATTCATACCATTCTCTATCATTCCTTCACAATAGAGCATCACACTTCCTATTACAGCCGAAAACAGTACTGTAAAAATTACTGTGTTTGCAGGTATGATATTGAAATTACTGGGGTAACAAGATTGAACACCTTGTGTCAAGAAGACGAGCGCAATCCAGTGCTGTGTTTACCATCTTAACCAGTGCCATATTGATATAGGCAAGCGTATCACTTACCATCAGGTGAACATCTTGCTAGTCTCATCGCTTCGTTCAATAAAAAACCAATGACAGTCGTGCTAGACTCTTCGGATGATATCTTCAAAGATATTTTCATTAATTTCATTATCTGGACTACTTTTATCAATTAGTAGTATAGATGAAAGTTTCTAGAAGTGTTTTTGGTCATTACGATAATTTGGAAGAAAATTCAAGTTACCTTGTCTATGAACATGCAACCATGCATGCCGGTGATCTGGCAGCGTCGCACGTCAGGCACCTTGAAGTACGTGTGGAGCAGCAGCTGGCAGCTGAACGTGAGGTCCTTGCTCGGGTTGTAAACGCCGATATTGAAGTGCAACTCCTTCTCGCGCAATATAAGCCTGTACGTCAGCCTGAACCTGTGGATATTGATGCAGGTAGCGTAATTATGAATAAAGTTTAACCTGTCTATATTCCACTGGATAAAACTATTTTTAAGGCGTTCACCTGATAGTAAATAATACACTTGCCCAGAACAATCCGGCGCTAATTAAGATGGTATACACAGCACCACATTGCGCTCGTCGCCTTAAGACGTAAGGTGTTAAGACTCGACAGGAATTTTACTAGATTACAGCACCATTCAAACCTGAACTCAGTAATTTTTACATATTACTATTGGGCGGTAGAAATAGGAGCTGCGGTGGTACTAAGACGGTCTCCGGTAACTGAGACCTACCACCAGTAAATATGTAAAAGGTTATGGTGATATACTGACTGAAAGTGCCACATGGAGCGAGTGAAGTCGTCGTCCATGAGGCTAAAGATAGCTTCCACGTCGCCGCTGGGCAGCCGCTCCGGAATCTTCTCCACGTGCCAGCGGGCCACACGCGCGAACCCATGCTGAGGTCCATATGCCCACTGACCGAACTGAGCTATAACACACCAAACAGATTTAAAAAAAAAACTTATCACCGAAATATGTAGTGTAAAAATTTATAAAATTCTCATTTCCTGATCCACTTCAGCGAACCAAGAGAGCTTGCTGTGCTGGCTTCCATTTGGGTGACGGACTCGGGGGAGTCTGTTGCCCATATGACGAAAGGCCCAGAGGGGAGCGCGTTGTGTGTTCTGGCGCGCCGTACCTGAGGATGGAAGGGTAGACCCCTCCGAGGTAGAGCTGCGGAAGCGGCCAGCGCTGACGGGGTCGCGGATGATTCATTTCCCGTGACCCCACCGTAAAGCGACCAGGTGAACATCGTGGAGGTTTTAGTCGGTGCAAGTCCGACATAACCTGTCTTTGCTCCCGCGAAGGTAGGTTGCGAAAACATTTTCCTCACGGTAAAAATAAGGACTGATCGGAGTGAAAATCTTTGGGAGAGGCATATGTCCAGTAGTGAGCTTTTATCGGGTGATGGTGATGATGTTTTATGATAGAAACATACCATCCCTACAGGACTTTATTATAAGACATAAAATATATCTATGTATATATACTTACGGAAAACAAATGGAATTCCTCCTCGTATCGCCCTTTTGCCGTCGAATACAGCTTGTTTACTGCAATTAAATACGGCATGATTAATACAACATGGGGTGTAAGGGGTCCCACACAACACCTCACGGGATCCAAGCCAACCTCACCTGCTCGTGAACCCTGCTAAATAACAAACGAGGCTCTGGCTCCCCACCTACAGGCATTAGGCCAGTGTTTTAAGATGGCCAAATCCCCCCACTAATGGGCCAATGTCCAGCAGTGGACGTCTATCGGCTGATGAAGATGACGATGAATATAACATTTTTAATTAATTTGTTATTTATAAAAAATAGGCGGACTTCTTCTACAGGCATTCTTTACCAGTCAACCTAGGATGTGGGAGATTTTGTGGTAGGTGAAGTGTTTAAGTTATATTTAAAGCTTAAAATAATAATAATAATCATAACAAGGTACATACATATACATACTATTATTAATAAATAACAAAAATAGTACAGTGATTAATCTTACGTAATCTATTTCTTTCTTTTCGGTTAAGAAGAGGATTGAAGACTATTTTTATTAACAACTCTGTTTAAAAGATAGTTTTAACTTCATAAGCAATTCATGCGACTGTCTAGAATATCATCATCACCATGATTAAGAATTAATACCGAGAAAACTAATCCTTCCTTTCAAATCATTTCTTTCGCTGTATAAGCTGTAGCTGCAGGAGCAAGTTTTCCAGGAATTTTGCCCTCTTGGATCAACCTCAGGAACTCATAATAGGATCCTCTTTACAAGTGTCCGAAAAATGCGAACATTCTTTGTATGACTATAATCGTCAGACGGCGTTAATTTTTTTTTTGTTTCCCGTTACTTTTCTCAAGAACCAGAATATCACTATCATATTAATCAGTTGATAAGATATACCCACAGATAACGTCTAAGTAAATATTCTAGAAATAACTAAAGAGATTTATTAAAATCCATTAAATGAAAATAAAAATATTTTCAGTTATCACTGTTAATTTGGAAATGAGAGCAGGAGTAATATTTTTACTATATATATAGTAAGTAGTAGTGCTAGAACGCTACCCCTCAACGTAGATCGACGATCTGGTGACGGTCGCAGGAATTCGCTGAATGTAGACACCGCAGGAGCCGATCGGAATGAAGATCATTGGGGGAGGCCTATGTTCAGCAGTGGGAGTCTATCGGCTGATGATGATGACATACAGAATTTATTTGACGAGACGAACAAAGCGTTGGTGGTAAGTAATACATTTGCCCATAACAACGTGGTGCTATTTAAAATGATATAAACAGCACCACATTACGCTTGACGCTTTGAGGACACGAGATGTTAAGTCTCGTTACCCCAGTAATTTCACTTGCTTACAATTCCTTTCAAACTGGAATACAGTAATGTAAGCAGAGTATTGTTTGTCGGCTGCAATAGGAGCTGCGGTTGTACCTACCTAGACTGTCTATAGTAGTGTTTCCAAAGGAGGAACGTAGGCTTCATAAGAGGGCAATTCTGTTATTTAGGGAACAGTCTGAATCTTTTTAAAAATTTTGCTCAAAAAATGTTTGAATTTTTTTGGTAGGCATTGGATAAAAATCACAAGGTCCGATAGAGACATAGAAAAAATTTATTCAAAAGTTGACATGAGATCAAGATTCAAAACTGGTCTATAGCAACGGAGACCTACCACCAATAATTGAGTTTTAGTTTGGGTAGCAAATTCTCTATAAAATGTTGACCTTACTATTATGGTGTTTTTTAATTTTGTTTACAAATACGCTGTAGCCGTACGTTATAATTTATAATCATAGTATGACGCTGTAGATATACAAACAAATGTTATCTGAAATGCATTAAAGAGGCTATCTAGATGCGAGACTAATGTCCACCTACCGATTCAAATCGCTGTTACGATGAGATAAATTTATTACGTATGCCTGCAAATGGTATGTAGATGGTAGTAAACTTTTTTTTTAATTCAAATGATGAGTCGAATGTATGAGAAATCTGGAAAATCCACGGCTTGTCGATAGGACACATTTTAAATTTCGCTCTTCCATTAGTAATTAAGCTGATAATATACAGAAAGGTACTGACTGCCTATGTTCAGTAGGGGACTGCCGGAGGCTGATGATGATGATACCGAATTTCTTAGTAATGAGATTTCTTCATAAGATCATAAATGTTATGGATATTTTTTATTCGACGAGACAGGCAAGGTCATTCACCTGATAGTAAGTGATACGCTTGCCCATAACAACGCGGTGCTAGTTGAGATTGTATACAGCACCTCATTTCGCTCGTCGCATAGACATGAGGTGTTAAATCACCTTACTCCAGTAATAACACTAGCATACAGCACCCTTCAAACTGGAAAACAGTAATGTTTGCACAATACTTTTTGGTGATAGAAATAGGTGCTGCGGTGGTATCTACCTAGATGGTCCTGCAAGAGACGTTTCGATCTAAACAGATTTTTTAAATTATGTCAATATATACGAATTAACATGCAAGTTGGAACCAGTCGCATCTGAAACTGGGCAGCACATGCGGGCCACCAGTTTAACTTTCCATCCACGTTTGAAACAAGATCAATTTTAGCGGTTGCATTCCGCGGCGGCCGGGGTACGGTGCAAAAAGCACCCTTATATTATAAATGCATCAGTGGACAGGTCGGACGGTGCAAAAACCGGCGGCCGGACCGACCGTCGTATAAATTATTTATGCCATTTTTAGCATTTCGGAGCTGGTGGACGCCGGACACGACTGGCGGGGCTGGTCGGATCATCGCGGTTGCGGAACGTCGCCGGATCATCTTAGCGACTCGTCCGACGCCATTTGCTGGCGACACCTTATTAAACTTCACATTAACTTATTTAATGAAATACTAACATAAACGACGGGTTTGTTTATATTTATAACCAATATAATTAACGAGTATATACTAACATATGATTCTGTAAGCAATTGAATGGAAGGAAATATCCGTCGCACCTCTTGGAATATTTACATCCATCAACAGCTCAAACAGTCATAAGTTTAACACAATTCAACTATTACCATAAAATTTCAAGATTTATACAGAAATAATTTGAAAATGTATTCCATAATAGGATATATAATATATGGTTTCAGTTATATGGGAGATTTACTGGTAGAGTTCCGTTGTCGGAGACCGTCTAAGTAGAAACCACCGCAGCTCCTATTCTACAGGGAAATAGTAAGGGTGCTGTAAGCTAAATATTACTGGGGTAACGAGACTTAACGCCTTACATCTCAAAGCTACGAGCGCAATGTGGTGCCGTGTACATTTTCATCAGCGTCGTTAAACTTATCACTTACTATAAGGTAAAAGCCTTGCTCGTCTCGTTATTTCGTAGAATAAAAAATATAGGACATATATTATTTTCATCTGCGACACGACAGTTGACCTAGCTGTCATATATTGCCTAGGACATAATAACGCTCTTGGCAACATTATGAGGATGGTAACTAACATCAAAGGTCTGGAGCCGGCAACGCGCTTGTGTTGCTTCTGGTACTTCAGACGTCTATATTTCACAGTAACTGCTCACCGAACTACGACTGCTTACGACTCTAGGAGTGAAAGGGGTCCCTACATAACAATAAAGAGGACCCAATCTAACCTCACCTGCTCGTAATGCACCCTGCTAATCAATAAGTTTGGTGGGAGACGGCCCACATCCCTCCACTATTGGGGGAGGACTAAGACCAGCAGTGGCCGTCTATCGAATTATGATGAACTGCTTAACTCGCAAGCCGTATGCTTGTTTGCAACCTCTATGGCATAATAAACCTCTCAAACACCATATGGCGGCCATATCATACCTTCTTCACGAAGACTGTATACGTATCGTTTCCGTTATTCTAGATCTCATTACACATTTAGAGTACCGGTCACAAATCCGTATACCAAATTTGATTTATACACATAACAAACACAGAACGTTAGATATAAATGCAAATTAATCCCGGTGTGTTGCAATAAATAAATCGATTTACTCCCACACCCGGTTTGGGATTCAGTGGTGAACCGCGCAGAATGGGCAATTTCCGCACGATTCCAATGAGAAATACATCGAGATAGCAATATTGATAGACCTTATTAAACTTATAAATATACTTGTTGGTGATTAAAACTTAACAATTTAATTTATTTATTTATTCCTTTTGTCCACGGAGTAAGATAATATAGCGATGTTAAAAATTTATAAAGGAAAGCTTAACTTTAACAGAGTTCTCTTCCAGAAAATCTTATCGCGGAGAGGCAAGTGCATGCTTTCTATTAGGATATAACATGTATATGTAATCTTTAATATTTTTCTGGGGGAGACGAGAAAGACGTTCACCCGTTAGTAAGTGATATGCTTGCCCATAATGCGGCGCTGGTTAAGATAGTATACATAGCACCACCCTGCGCTCGTCTTAATCCATACGGTGCTAAGTCACGTTACCCCCATAGTTTCGCTAGCTTATAACACCCTTCAAACAGGAACACAGTAATGTTGGCATTTTTTTTTGGGTGACCTAGATGCCCTCGGCTACTATTATAGCCACGATGGCTTCATAGGTTCCCGAGCTCGGGAATCCTAAGGTTTGCACATTACTGTTTGGTAGTAGAAACAGGATCTATGCTGGTACCTACCTAGACAGTCTCCGGCAACAGACTACCACCAATGCAATGCTTGATGAATCAAATAAAAATATGTTTTTATTATAAATATTAAAGTTTAAGATGCATTGAATTGTCTTCTTGTTTAATAAAGCAAGCCACATGTACTAGATTGTGAAGGTACTGTTCTTATATTGTAGTAATTGTTATATAACAAAGCTCAAAGTTAGGTATTCATTAAATAAAGAACTGTTAACTTTAACTTATAAACCAATTAATCTAACCGTTAAATACTAAACGTTAAGAATTACGCGATGAGTTTTAAACTGCCGATAGAACGAGCTGATTCTGCGAAAAGGGAGGAGGGCTAGATAAAGTTTTAATTAGAGATTCCGGATGGAATTCCTTCATGAGCCCGTCTCCGGCCCGATACATTCCCGCTTCGGCATCGGTCGAGTTTTTACCATCCCGCAAACCCGTTCCACTTCACCACTGGGTGCCTCACTGTCCTGACCAACGGCCATGGTAAATATAGCGACGCCGCTCGAACATCGCTTTCTCTGAAGTTCACAGAAGTATACGAAATTTTTAATCATACCAGTCCAGAGAAAATATCTGATCTTGTCACTAATGAAATAATTTTAACTGTTAAACTAATAAGCTTATTGAGACAGTTCAATGACACATTAAAAGAAAAATAAAACATTATAATTATAAAACTATAAATAGCGCAGCCCGTTTTAAAGTATATAAATCAACATACTATAGAGCTGATTGATTGCCGCCTTATTAATTTACGACGCCGTGTACGTTCACAGACAAGTTTTTTATTTAATTCTTATTACATGGATTTCAATCAGCAAACAAAATGCTGTACATGCCGTAGTATAGAGCATACGAGAATGTGGTGTGATTGGAGAATGAGAAAAAAAATTATCTTCGCAAATAATTGTAATAAGGTCTTGGTAATGCTCTCCATAGTGATTGTTCTCGGCTCTCATGAGCGGTATTGCGACGAGACCTTTCTCAACATTGTTATCACTATTCTCGTGTGATGTTAAATCGGATCGGTTCTGCTCAACAACGGCAAATTATTTACGCCGACAATAATTGTTGTTAACGAGATCTTTTCAACAAAATTTTAAACGGAATGCAAATAGTAAATGAAAAAAACATGAGTTAAGTTTAAGATCTCATTTGACCAACGTGGCAAATGAATAGCCCGGACTCTGGAAAAGTTATTAGCTATATCGCCTCTGATATTCTAGACATAAAGAAGACCAGGTTTAATACCCCCAGAAGCCTACTATTCACGAATGCATTGAATGAAGCCGAAGACGGAGTATAATAGAAACATTTAGTAGCAGATGCCACCAAAGCATTTAAACGATCTTGATCTTCAGTAACGACGGTAACGACTGTTGATTGGAATACATTTAACATGTAAGCTACATCTAGAATTATTTTAATTAAAAACAAAACCATAACAAGTCTTTTATCACCAGCAGTTGAAAAGAAGCGCATTTTAAGATTATACCTCCACCTGTATCGAACTAGGACGGTAGTAATAAGGCATTCCGGGATAAATTGTAAGCCCAACAAGTCGACTATTGAACGATAAGATCCCCAGTAATTACTCGGGATGTAATGAATAGAGCCCCGGCTATGACCATGAACGTTATTTCATTAACACAAACCGGTACGTACCAATATACATTTACAAAAGCGATAATAAAAATGTGATACTAATCAACCGGTTGGTTATAACGATAAGTGCAAAAGTTGTTGACGCCGTTCAAAAGCTTTTCAGCAGGTCTAATCACCTGATGCCATATTTTCCCATGTAAGAACAAGTAACATCTTGCTTTAATAATGAAACATATATTGATAACTACGTTAATATGTAACTTATATAATTGGTATCGGATGCGTTTTTTCTGCCGTATAGGCAAGGTGCTGTATAATATTTTAGATCCTGAATAATCTAAAAATATGCCTTGCCCAGGGCCTTGCAATAATGTCTATAGGACCTAACTGTCTCATTTGTCATCAGTTTACTGGTGCTAGGTGTCTTTTGCCGGAGACCGAATAGGTAGGTACCAACGCAGCTCATTTTTCTACCGCCTAATAGTAAACAGGAAATTTTACAATGATCCAGTTTAAGGGGTGTTGCGAATGCTAGTGTAGTTACTGAGGTAACAAGACAACACCTTACTCCTCAAGGCGACGAGCGCAATGTGTGTATACCATCTTTACCATCGCTATGTTGTTATGAGCAAATTTATCAATTACCATCAAGTGAACGATTTGCTCGTCTCGTCATATTAAATAAATATCTTGTGAAGGGCTTTGCAATATTGTATAGGTTGTCACTCGAGGACCTTACTGCCCAAATCTGCCATCAGTTCTTCGTATTAGCATTTAAAGAAAGCTTTTTTTTTGCTTTATAGATATTCTTCTTCCTCTTACAGATCTTCCCATTTCCGATTCAAATTATCGAGGGAATAAACTTGGAAAACTGGTTTCTCCATTGCCCTTTAAGCTCTTTACAAGCAAATAACAATATAATCCTATAACTAGAATCCAATAACCGTTCTCCAATAAAGTAATTCTGCAATAGTTAATTAAAAAAAAAAACAATTTAAAACGCAGTAATACTCACTCGATGAGACGCGGAGCCTTTAAGCTATGGAGTACATAATAACATTAAAGGTCAAATTGAATGACAGTGAGGGGAATTGCAAATTACTTATTATTGTACAATTTTAATCGACACCATGGATGGTTCCGTAATAGTTAAAAAACAATCAACACAAAAAGACGAGGATATAAGATCTGTTGATTCTACGAACACGTAGTTTGGTGTCGGAGTCACATGTGACACATTTTCTACTGGAGCAGGCAGGCTTATGTCCAGCAGTGGAGTTGTATCGGTTAATGATGAAGATATATTTTAATACCCACATGGCTGCTTAGCATCATCATATTATATTTTTAGATATGATTTTATCTTTCCGATAGAATAGGAGCCAGAGGATATTAAGAGAGCGAGCTTCATCATCTTCAGCGTTATGCTTAGCATATGAAGTTAAAGTGTGTTGTTACCAATAAAAAAAAATGCTCCTGTTAATTATAACAGTCGATTTTTTTTTTCAGCTACTACGTAAAAAATCGTTTACGTTTCATTACTGGTAACAAGTTTTTTTTAGAACCATTACGCCTTAGAAAACACTTGCCCCAATTAGCATCAAAAAAATCTTCTAGCATTACAACATATATCTGATAGTCAAAATAATTATTATTCTAATAATCTACACGGATGACAGTACCGTGGATGCACAGTATTTCGGCCGCAGCAATATCTCTCGGGATCACGTCGATGAGTGTCGGAACAAACTTGTGTC
>DWLS01003285.1:0-16062 GCA_018246255.1 Pachliopta kotzebuea | reverse complement strand
CGTGTAAACTGCACTCAATACGATGCTAGCAACGAAACAGTATTACATAAATGCATAAATTTGTTAAGTTATAATAAAATGAGAGAGGATCCTACCGTTGTAACAAGTTACCTAGAAATATTAAGAACTCATGTTTTAACCGCTACATATTAAATTAATTTTTCTGTTTTAATTCACTAAAATTATCCTATCAATTTCAAATATGGTATTCTCTAAAAGAAGTAAAGCGACGGGATGACAGAATTTGACCTTCAGGTAATCCCCCGCAATAACCCCGCTCATAATAACGAGCGCTATGTGATGCGATGTAAAAGACTGACTGTAACACAACACCAAATAGCGCCCATAACATTAAAATCTAAGTTTTTTCTCGTAATTTTACAAGCTACAATGCCTTCAAAATCAGTTCACACTATTATTAGATATTATTCGCACCTTTGTTTGCTGATAGAAATAGGCGATTCGACGATACCTGTTTAAATAGTCTACAGCAACAAAAACTAACAACCTGTAAAAAGTCTCATTAAATTATGTAAAAAATGTACTTCATTATTATATAAACCAAAACATTGTCTCTATTCCGTTCTTAATAACTACTAAAATATGACAAATTTAAGATATTTATTGTCGATGGATGAAACGAGGTACAGAAGAAAAACAGAAAGATCTATAGTGACTACATACATTTAAAAAAGAATATAGAAGACTCGACATTCTGAATTATATAATTATATTAAAACTATACAATAACATATAAAACAATAATACAATTATCTAGAACTTTAATAGTTGGATGCAAAATATGCAGAATAGCAAATTAGTAAGAATTGCTTTACAGATATTGAATATTGTATGTACAATAACTACACTAAAACGGTTTTATTAACCACTCAAAATTGGTTTCTTCCAATCACTTTCAAACTGATGAAGGTTAAAGGAAGTAATACAAAAAATACGAAGGAGCACTATAACTACAAAAATTGAATGAAAAAAATTATAGTCCAC
Source organism: Pachliopta kotzebuea (assembly GCA_018246255.1). Classification (NCBI taxonomy): domain Eukaryota; kingdom Metazoa; phylum Arthropoda; class Insecta; order Lepidoptera; family Papilionidae; genus Pachliopta; species Pachliopta kotzebuea. Next base: position 15,057 of record DWLS01003285.1, on the reverse strand, counting down.
GATCTAGTTTAAAAATAAACAAAATTTCTACAGCCCTGATTTTCAGTGGCTGATGTACAACTTTTAGTAAAAAAAATCAAAAGGAAATAGACATGTTCCTATTATAAAACAGCTTTCGAAGACATGAAACATTCTCCAACCCGCACTTGGTTAGCATGGAAATGTTCTCTTTCCCTATTAGAGAAATGTATTGTCCCAGCCGTAGAAACATTAAAAGGTCTGTTTTCTTGCAAGCATCATATAAAATTAAGTGTAACGACTAACAATCTTTTGTTTTCTGAATAATTCTTACATTTTGTTAAAATACAGATTAAGAATGAAAATATTATTTACTAAGCAAGCAAAAATGCAAGCATCGGTGACATATACAAAAATTATTAAAAGTATATTAAAAAAAAATAGCCAGAGATTTCATTTCCATTGGAATATAAAGAACATCCCGATTAATTTCTAATTTGGCCGACTATAGACAAAGTTCGTTAAGATTCTGTAGAACAAAAACAATTAAATAGTAAAATGTTAACAGGAAATCCGTTTTTCATACTACGATAACAAAGTACACTTGATTACGATATACTTTTAAGTAATCCAAACAAGGATGTGAAAGATTAAAATAATTACAAGGACGTATAGCACTAATTAACTAGTAAAGTAAACACAAGTTTTAATATGTAAAAAACAACAGATTTTCATTTTATTTTCTCATTTGTTGGCTAATACCGTACTTGAAGCACCGACAAATTTCAGGAATAATCTCCAATAAATTTCTTTTCACAGCGTTGTTCCTTATTAATCGCCTTTTACTGGAGATTTCAAACACAGGAGATGCAAATAGTAATAGTATAGAAGTCGTTTTAATAAATAGTCAAGAACATAAACTAAAGAAATTGTTCATGACTTCGCTTATATTCAAAAAAGTTAAAAATTAAAAAAAAAAGTGTAAATCAACTGCATACTTTCAGGACCTGATACATTGTTTTAGGCGACGTATGTTTTAGGCGACAAAGGAATACAGAACGCTCGAGATAGACTAATGATTGGTTATAAACTAAATATGAACAATGAAAAAACAGAGTATCAAGCAAATTATAAAGCAAGTGAAACATCTTGAATTCAGTTTGGATTAATCTATTCGTCTTTTAACAAAAGCTTATACATCATTCTATTTTCATTACTACAGTTGTTATATATTTATCCATTTACAATAAAACAGCGTTAAAAAATATACACAAGGAGGACAACGCGTGCGTGATATCAGCAAGTAAATATTTATATATTTTTTTTTGTTTTAATATTTCCTATGTGCTTCAAGAGAAGACGCAACAAATATGTACCAATAAAAATAAATTAATACTTACCAGTCCACATATATTGAAATTCTTTAAAATTGGTATGCCAAAAGAATTTAAGGTAATCTCCTTTCAGTTGTTTTTTTATTTGCTTCTTGCTTCCGTGTAAATATACAACATACTATTCGACATTCCTACGTTATAACTTAAAATGTTCCTTAAAGCAAATTACAACAAAATCTTTATGAAATAACAATTTTTGTTTTTTTATTAAAGGAATGGGTAAGTTAATAGTTGTTTATTACGAAATAATGAAGAACTTTATAATTAATTGCTAAAATGTTTTATAAACATCGTAAAAGAAAATATCTTAAATAAGCGATAATTTAAAAGTAACTTTACTCTGTTGCAAGTTTTATGTCTTTATTGAAAAATATTTTATTAAGAGTATATAACAAAAATCAGTATAGAACTTCTCAAATAAATAAACGTGTTATACATAACACATTGAGACTTTTGTGTGTTTATAAAAACAATCACTAAAAATAAATATATTATAACTTACTACTCTGTCCGTTAGATGTCATTATAGCAAAGATTGTTTATAACATTAACCAAAACTCTTAATAATGTTATCAAAAGCTATCACGAGATGCCGTGAATGTTATTTTCGTCGCTGTTGGTTATTATAAAGGAATTTAGTTTTATTTTGTAGTTTAGTTTTTTTTTTATTTTGTAATTTAACTTTATCATGATGATTACTCCTCGTTTGAGAAACTCCTGAAGTAAAATTATAGCAATATCTGTTTTTTACCCGTTCAGGCTTTTTTTTTTATAAAGTTATATTAACTTCCACATTAAGAAAAGTTACGAGAATATATTTTCGCATCACATTACTTCATATAACTTCGTACTCTTCTAACTTTGTTCATAGTTTCTTGGCGAAAACTTGAGTAACAGTTTTATACTTTGACAGTTCTACAGAAGTAGTCAACCATTTTATTTGAAAATAATACATCTGTTGAAGAATTAAGTTACTAATAAAACCATAAATATGACATTGTCCGATGTATCAACCGTAATTGTCAACGCGGGATACAAAAATAAGATATTTTGTTTGAATTCATATAAATTATAAACAAACATAGTATTTTTGGGCTTTGTAAAGCTTTGAATTATTTAAAAGAAATTACTAGTTTTTATTACTTTTTAAAAGTTAAATACTAATATGAACATAAGTAGCTTTTGTAACTTATAATATACCTAAGTTGTTGGTCATTAGATGAATATAATTATTTATTACACTTATGCTTAATTAATTTTTGGGTACGTACACACATTAACAGGTAATTTATATTGTATGATGCTTTCTTCATATTGTGTTTTGCATGTTTAAAAATAAGATACCTTTTTTGCCTTTCTAGTACAGTAATCATTAAGTTTGTTTTTAAGTTATACGTTATGAACGTTTTGTAAAAAGGTTTACAATATCATATTAAAGTTTTACTATTTCATTACGTCATTTCATTCAATAAGGCCACTGTCAGTTGGAATAGTTCTTCACAGTGCAGGCTTAAAGTAATGTGCAACCTCATGACCCAATCAATGATCCGGTTTTTACAATTATTATACTGTTTCTAACAGGGCAACAGTGTTTTAACTTTATAAGTGACGACAGTTCCAATTCAAATAACTCGAGGAAAAAACTTTTGTAAGTAATTACTTGTAACCAATTTCTCTCAATAAACAACCTTGGAAGCACAGCCTTGTTCAATGGACCATTGTAGGTCATCCTCGTCGGAATTATTCGTGAGTTTGCTAGGTATTCATTTAAAATTTATTACTTACGACCCGCTATTGTGAACGTCGAAAACCAAATGAAAACAACTGCAATAGACATTATCTTATCAACATGAGATTGTGTACACAAGTGGTAAATTCATAGCGTGTAATGGATAGAACATTACCAAGCAGTATTAATGTAACCGTGAAATTAATAGTGCCGTACAAATTTTACATTGTATTATGGAACGCAATGAATTAACTTTAAGCTTCCACAACCTTATTAAACGAGGTGTGTTAAGACATGTTCATATTGTGTTGTTAAAGTCTGTTTGTATTTATAAAATATGTGTTTATGTGAGGGATTAAAGCTTGGTGGTCTGTTATCATTGAGGATTTGTGAAATAAAAACAATCAATAATTATGAAAAAAATATTTTTAGCTTGTTAGCAAAATTCTCTTTGATATCTTTCTGAAATTCTATTAATAACTGTGAGGATATAGTCTATTTGTTTAGTGTTCAATTTAAAGAAATATTATTTAAATTATTCTTCATAACAGGAATGAAACAGTTGGAATTACGGTACTTGAGGATAAAATATATACTTAATATCATATATCACTTTGAAGTTATTATAACATAATTTAATTTTGTTTATTTGTGCCCCAAAACGTGGTGTTCGTTTTAAGCTATTCATGTTTCAAAGTTTTACAATGCGTTCTCTTTGAAAATTGTATGAAAAACGGAGATTATAGTGATTAAAACAGATGGCAAGTAATATTATTGATTATCATTATCTATAAATTAGAAATTAACTTGTGTTCTTTGTGCAGAGTGTGCAATGCACATTACATATGATTCATTATGAAATATTTCCTATTGCAACAGGATATATAAATACATATATATCATAAATAGTTATGTAAATTCAAGGTCAATTTCTTTTAAAATAAATTTTAAAAACAATTCATCTATAAAGCTAAGTATTTAATTTTAAGCTAAAAATTTAATTGTCAACAATAACATTTTTTATTAAACTAGGTCGGTCAATACTTATATCTACTCACAAAGAGTAGTGTGCGAACATTACTGTCTTACAGTATAAAAGATGTACTTAGTGAAGTTATGGTACCTACAATAACTCTTTTATTTCAAAATAAAGCACAGAGTTTGGTGCAATGTATATCATTCTAATTAGAGCTGTATTATTAGATATATCTTCATCAGCAGCTTATGTTTACTGTTGGACATAAGCCTCCTTCAATAGTAAGGGGATTTGAGCTGTCTCTGACCTTGCTGGTCCAGTTCGGGTTGGCAGAAAGCCAGAGCCTTGTTTGTGGATTAACAGGGTGCATCATAGGCTCGTGAGGTTAGCTTGGGTGTAGTGAGGTGAGGCATGGGACCCCTTACACCCTTCAGATAGGTAGCTAATATTATTATAGGTAGACTAATCACAGAAATTACTTCATACAATTTTGTTTTTTTCATAAAATAATTATTTTGATATAAAGTTTAGTTTACATATTTATTATTTGGAAGGAAATGTTATCAGCTCAAATAATTTAGAGTATAAACTCTCTTATGAGGGAAGTTAGCTACCTTTTTATCAACAGATCGTCTGATATGTTATCGGTCCGTAAGGATTGTTTATTTATTTGCTTTGTGACAATAAAAAATGCTTTTAATTGTCTCAGAAGAAATAAACTGTAAAGTGTAGTATAGTTTTATAAAAATTTTATTACCTCAACCTGTATTTCGATTCTGGAATTAATTATATTTTTGACTCAAATATTGGGCTACTAAGCCAATAACTTGATCTCCTATGGTAATGTAGGCTTTATATAAAGGGATAAATCCAGCAGTATATAGTACACTACATTTTAAGGACTAAATAGGATCATTCGTTTTCAGATGAAGAACAATATAGTTACACAAACTACGCGATGGACACGCCTACTCCAACCACACCCGGGGATTGCCTTCCGGGAATATTCCAGCAGCTGGACTCCTTAGCCACCTGTGTCGATTCGGACTTCGACGAGAGCCTCGCCGTTCCGGAGTCATTGTCGGTGATCGACGTCAGTAAAATCGGTACCAAGGAAGATACCGATGCTATAGGTTTGTAGAGAATTCCAAAGTTACTCATGTAACTTTCCCATCTTTTAGCTTAAACAATAAAGTTATATACGACTTTATACTTTTGCCATCGAGCAGCAGCAAGCAAATATTACTGCTCTAATTTGAAAGTCGATATTGCTAATGTATTTTCTGGGTTAATGGATTGTATCATCACGTATCAAGATAAAGAGCGCAAATGGTGAATGTTACGTATTTTGAAACATTACAACAAAGAGCGTTAACTAAATAGAAAGTGACATTTATAGATTATTATTACCAGCGTATATGCATTTTTTGATTTTGTTCAAGATTTTTAAGTCAGATCTTTTATACCAAATTCTCTTACCAAAACGTATGTGATGACTTAATACTTGATTTAAATTGTCGTAGTGTTAACCTTTAATTAAATTGTGCTGCCCAGAACTTTCCGGATATACTAATATATGTTAATTTATTTTTAGCAACATTATTATGGTTACATATTCCTTATATTTTCAATTAAGTATTTATCTATTTACTTTTATTACTTCATGTTAAAAATAAAATGGTACACTGTAATGCACTATAATTAATATAAACTGTTGATAATCATACTACATACACAATGCAATTTTTTTTGTATGGTTATATTGATAATCAAAGTATTGACTTTTGAGTTTATTTTGGAAAAAAAATGTTATAATACTGCTATTACTATTCTGAACGTCCGGAGATGATTCTTTGTATCCGTTATTATTGTTCTCACCGTTAACTTGATAAGTAATTAAAGACATTACGTCGGCACCACAGAACTGTCCGTAATTGGATCTTCCGCAATTAAATTAAAAAAAATTAACCCACACATTTCTAAAATATCTAATGCGGTTGCGCTTTAATATAAATATTTTTTTATTTAGTTCTCTAATATGTGATAGCTTGTAAATGCTAAGTAATGATTAATAAAGTTATCTAATAAGATTATTAAACAATACTGCTTTCAAACAGAATCCGTAGTGCTCAAGTAGTATTTCTACGCTTAATCAAATGACCTTCATGTTTAATTAAAAGTACAATGAAAACCTAATACTCCTTATCGATAAACCGCAATTGGTGTTTGCGTATAAAAACGTATACTATGACATCACTGTGCGGAAAAAACAAAGAAATATATAAAAAAGGAGATTAATTAAAAAATATATTGTATAGTAATGTTTCAAAATCCAGTTGATAGTATTTGTTAAAGTCATTGCTGAATACCTTCAACTGGTCATGAACCGGATTGCTTACATATCTTAATCGTGTTCAATCTTTAGATATCAATGATCTTTGGATTATTAATTACAAAATGTTCGGATAGAAAAATAACGATTTATTACCTTAAGTGATGAGATTATTAGAACGTTCACCTGATGCTAAGTAATTTTAAGAATCTGGTATTCATAATTTTAATTCCGATATCCGGTGAAGCAACGTTATTGAGCTCATTGCGAGATGTAGCGCAAGGTTTTTATGTTCTATCACTAGGTACCGTCTTTCTTAAAATGTAAAATACGGTAATTATTTGCAGCTTTTTAAAATCAACTAAAACTACAGTATTTAAGAAATTTTTGGGGAGTTTAATTTATTATACTTTAATTTCGAAATTAAAAAGGAAAGCTTAAGCCTTCAAAGCAGAACAGTAAAGCGACCTCTGCAATACAATTATCACATAGCTCTTTTCTTCTTGTTCTTGTTAATTTGCTCATTTTATTTGTTTTATATTTATTTGGGGTGTCAATAATAATATCTTTCTTTCAGTAATTAGTTTTTATACATAATTTGATACGATATATGTAACTAAAGTAGTTCATTTGAAATTATGAATAGCACACTCGGTAACATGATTCTAATATAATTACTACAGTATTGCTAAACTTTGTTTATTCTATTTTCAGTATATCAAGCCAGTGTGCCATTCCGAGCCATACACAATCCGCCGATAAAGTTCAACTCCGTGCACAGGAAAGTGTTTATACCCGGCGTCGAAATAAAGGTCAGGTTCGTTGAGAATGAAAGAAGCGTCACCACACATCTCCTCAATCCAAATCTGTAAGTGTTTACCGAATCGAAGTAATAAAAGGAACTCAATAATATAAAAATCGAATACCTTTTTCTTAACATCATTTTTTTTGTTTATAATAATTACGAGATATCTAAACTTTTTGGACAATTCAATAAATTTACAATCGCATTTTTGTACAAAAAGCTTTAACCTATCTCCTTTAAAAATTGCTATTACATGGGGATGTTATGATTAACAGTACATTGTTTTTCCTTTCAAATTTTTTTCATTATTAGTAGTTTGCAAATGTTACAATATTGTTTTGATTAAAAAACGCTATACATGATAATATTATTAGTAAGCTTCTGAATTATTTAAATCAAATATACTGTATGTATGTCTCATAAATTTAAACGCACAACACACAGTGTATTCATAAATTCTTATAAAATTCTATTCTTTGAAACTTAAACATAAGTAAATTATAGTCTTCATCATTGTCCATATGTTAATCATCTGGCATCTATAGTACTCATTACTTTATTGTTTTGTATCGTCTGCAACAAATCCCACAACACTATGTAACAGATGAAGCAAATTTGCACTCTTTAGATGTAATTAAAATGATTCATAACCATTTAAAAGGGTAATTGAATGCTTTGCATGTGATAAATAGTGTAATAGATCAACTACACTGTATGAGGTTATCATATTTATCATTTGTTTACTATATGATATAATTAACTTCAACAAAGCTGTGAAATAGATCATAAAAATATTAAATGGGGTAATATAATAAAACGTAAATAGTTCAATGGTTCAGGGTATAGTTTGAGCTGATATGATTAACGGTTCCAAAGCAGGTCAGTCGCTACACAAAGAGATTAAATTAAGGAGATAAATGCTATATAGCTACTATTCTACTGTTCTAGACAAAGATCTTAATTATAAATTTGAAACAGTGATGGCTCAGTTGATCGTACATGCTAGAAAAATCGAGCAGGAAGGAGTTTGGTCACCACTGGGCTTGAGCTTTAGTTTAAAACATCATAAAGAAACTGACATGTTTCAAGAGAAATAGTGAAACCTGCAAAGGTGGTCTCTGTTAATGCAAATCAATTTCTAGTAATATTAATATTGATATATTTAGGGGAATATTGGTTATTAATTATTTAAGTCTTAATTGATTATGCTGTTAATTTTGAGTTTACGTTTTTTTAAAAATACTTTTTATGCATACAAAATTTTTATTATAAGCAGTAATCTTGGAAGTCATTACTCATAATAAAGCCCTGCCTCTTATTTCATTCCAGATACACAATTTTACTACAACATGGCGACTTTAAATGGACTATTAAAAAACGATACAAACATATTCTCTACCTTCACCAACAGTTAACTTTATACCGTGCGTCCCTTGACATACCATTTCCGACCAAAACTCACAAATCAAGAAGAGCTAGTTTTAAAAACACTGTTAACACAGAAGAGAAAGCGGAAAAAATAGCGCTGGAAGCTGTGCCGAGGAGTAACTCTAAAAAGAGAGAGGGAAGACCGAGAAAAAGAAAGGGTGCGTTGCCTAGGTAAAAAAAAAAGTAATTTTTTATACAAGCGACAGGAGGAGTTAGACTTTTTTGGTGCCAAATAATAGACTACAACAAATCGTGCTATACGCCTTGCGACATAAGATGTTAAGCCTCTTTAACACAGTAATGTTTGAATACTACAGTTTGGCGGAAAAATAAGAAGTGTGATGGTGACTGACAGTCTCTGTTAAAAGGAACCTATCACCAGTGATTTTACTTGCAATAGACTGCTGTCGTAACAAAACCAGGAGCTCTAGAGCAGATCGTTAGAGAGTAGCCTTGATTATTGATGATATTTATATACTAGATACTATTATATTCGAAATGTCAAAATGTTTATGAGTTTCTATCAAGCTTTTTATAAAACTATTTTTACTTTAGTGTAAAACTTGGTGTATGAACGATATACTGATTTACTTACAGGTTTCCCAAGAAACCAGAGGTGATGATCACTTATGAAGGCATTCAGTTAAGGATGAAGCAACTAGAGGAATATTTGTACAACCTGCTTAATATATCTATATACCGAAATCACCATGAAACAGTGAGTAAAATATATACTAATATGTAAAATTTATATATGGTGGAAGGTATTTGTGCCAGAGACTATCTATTTTGGTATCGCTTTAGTATAGTATTTGGTTGGCGAACTATGTACAAACATTACACAGTTTTAATTTGAATGCTGCAGTGGAAGTCAAATTATAGGAGTAGTGATACATCTTGTATCTCACAGCAAGGAAAACAATATGATGCAATGTATAATTACATAATTACATTACCAACTTAAGCAATATTCATATGGGCAACACTTACCATAAAATGAACATCCTTCTTGCCTCTAATTTTATGATGTAAAATTTTGATTTCTTCTCTCAACTTAATTGCCTAATAAACAGTTGTGATGATTATTAGGTAGCTATTAAGCGTTAATAAAAGTTAAATATTTTATTTGTAACAATAATCCTTGCTACACGCAGGACCTTGACCTAATGATACATGATCTCAACGTGGTGCAACTTCTGTGATGATCTAAAATAATGAAAACCATGTACAGGTAAAATTCCTCGAAGTGTCGAACATGTCATTTATATCGGAGCTGGGCTCTAAAGGCAAAGAGGGCATGGTGCAGAAGCGCACGGGGTCCACCAAGCCGGGCCAGGCGGGGTGCAACTGCTTCGGGATGCTCAGCACTATGGTCTGCGTAAGGTGAATTATTTATTATTTTAATAAATTAATAAACAATCTTTCGAGATGTCTAACGCGTAAAACTAAGTTATCAAGGCTTCATTTATTCGTACTGGGGAAATAAAAAAAGTTTTGCCAAAATAAATATTTCTGCCCGTCTTTCGTAACTTTATTCTTATTGGTCCTTTAATTTTTTAGATGTACTTACTGCTGTACAGGACTCGTGTGCGCGAAGTGGCAGGAGCGATGGCTGTTCGTCAAGGAGACATTTTTTGGCTACATCCGTCCAACAGATGGCGCTATTAAAGCTGTAATGCTGTTCGATCAAGGGTGAGTTATTATTAAGACATAATAGAATTTTGATTAAACCTCATTTCTTTTATGAACTGTGGTTCTCTGATGCATCCGTGGAGTAGTGGCTAATCTAATAAGATGGTGATTCCTGGTTCTACTTTAAAGACAAATATTATGTAATTTGACTGGGGGAAAGATTTTCTGAATCCACCTGCGCAGATTATAGAAGGATGTTAATACTGCAACGCATTGTTTGCGTCGCCTTGAGAGATATGATTTTATGACCCATACAGAATACAGAAATGTTTGGCAATCTACCTAGACTGTCTCTAAATCTATAAACTGATATTTATCACCAATAAAATCGACCAATCAGATTTTACTACTGTCAATTTAAAAATTATAGCCGAATGAAAAATACACCTTATTTTAATGGTGATGTTTTTTTTCTTTCATACAGCTTATGGAGAAGTGAGTATCAGTCGCTTTGTTTGCCTTTGTTAAAAACAAATGTTAATAGTAAAATATTAAGTTATTTACAAATCACTTCATGCATTTATAATAACATTTGTATTTGCATTTGTGCAAAGCAGCCTTGAAACAGCTCAGTAATTACATTAAGTAGCAAATTGAATCAGACAGACAGTATTTTTTACCTTAGTATCTTATTTAAATAAAGAGGTAATTACGTTATTACTTATATAAAACTCGTTTCATCTTTTATTTATGTAGTAATTTGAAATTTTAACTATTTTAAATTATATTTAGTTTTGAGGTATCAAGTGGTATGTACTCAACTGGTCTGAACCACGGTCTACAAATACTTAACCAGAGTCGGCAGATGGTGATCAAGTGTTGGACGAAGCGCAAGAGCAAGGAGTGGATGAGTTATCTCAAGACTGTAGCTAATCAATCTGGTAAGTGTTCTAAAACAAATGATGTGTTGAATAAATAAATAAACTCAAAAAAAACTTTGTTATGAGTATTGAAATAATGTTTCAGATCTCATCATTTTATATCCGTGAGTTACGATTGCAGTGGTCCTCACTAGTACCACAATATAATGGGCAGTCATACTTTTTTCATAGCTTTATCCAATAAAAAAGATTTTAATTTCTTATTCAGAAAAAGTATGAGAAACTACATTTACGAAAGTTCATAATCATTCATTCATTCACTTTATACCGTTCATATATTTGATTAGATTATCTTTTCTTCATTCTATTTATTCGTTTGTTACCTAATTATTCATTTCGCACTAGCACGCGACTTCACGTACCCGAACGTGCATCATTCTTTCGTGCCACCTCGGCCTGCGACACTTGTAGGCACCATGGTGGATGGCTCGGCGTACCTATCTGCCGTCGCTGACGCAATGGAACTAGCTAAGGAGGAAATATTTATTGCCGACTGGTGGTTGAGCCCTGAGATTTACATGAAGAGACCGGCTCTCAACGGCAACTATTGGAGGCTTGATTGCATCTTGAAAAGGAAAGCGGTAAGACTCAAAATTTTAATGGAATAAATATAAGACATACTTCAACAACCCTTAAGTTAACCATCTTTAATTAGAATGCCATTATTTCCTAACTTGTTGAGTGTAAAAGACAAATCGCTGTTTTTCTTTAAAAGTTAATACTGGATATCAATGTCACTTGATGTGTTTGACAAAGAGAATGTGGATGGTCAATCTTATACCCTAGTCCTCATATATTGCCAGCCTGTAGCAGCCACACTGCTGTGACTGTAATTTACAATATGATGACGGTAGATACACAGACAGATTCAAAGACCCTGTCAAACCTCACATGTGGCCTCATAATTAAAACTAGAGCCTAGATTGCAAGCCACGCCCTTAGCAACTACTCCTCAGAGGCACATAATACTTACACCTCTTACCATGTTATGAATGAAAATCCTAAAATAAATAAATATAACTGAAAATTATAACATAAACAGTAACAATAGTTTAATATATAAACAGGCGCAAGGAGTTAAAGTGTTTGTGATGCTGTACAAAGAAGTAGAGATGGCGCTCGGTATCAACAGTTACTACAGCAAGGGTATATTGACGCGGAACAGCGAGAATATCAAAGTAAGTTTAATTTTTTATGAAAATCTTGACTTGCAATTTTAAACTGATATGGGATGTCCTTTGGCTGATAATGCGTTGTGCAATGTTCAACAAAGGATGACCGTAAACGAAAATGATGATGTAAATCCAACATGTAGGTTGACAACCCATAGACATGCTTTACTTACTATAGGTGGTATGTCGCTATTGCTGACGATCGATTAGATAGGTACAACGCAAACTCTGTTCCTGCCTAATAGTGGTATATAGTAGACATAAACTTTTTCTTCAAGGCGACTAGCATGATTTGTTCCAGTGTATATTATTCATGACTTGCCATCAAATGAAACTTAACGCTGAGTCGAAGAAAATAGATGCGGTATGCGCTACTGAATAGCTTGGAGTCCTTCATTCAACTGTTATTAACCACTAAAATTTCCTTAGTGGTAGTTGTCAGTGTCAGTGTCTGGGTCACGGCATCTCCATTCGCTAAACTAACGCGGCCTTTATAATACTTTGCTTCAACCATAGTCCACTTCATAATTTTTACTACTTATTCTTACCCGGCAGGTCATACGACATCCGGACCACGCGAGGGTCGGTGTCCTGTTCTGGGCTCACCACGAGAAGATCGTATGCGTGGATCAAACTGTCGCTTTCGTAGGCGGCATTGACTTGTGTTATGGGCGCTGGGACGACCATAAACACAGGTATGTTGTTTTTAAAAATCAATAATAATTGCTCTGCTTGTCGTTATTTAAATTCTTTTTTATCTCTTAAATTTTACTTATATTATGCGAGCCTTTTATTGGAGATGATACTTTAAACCCTTGCTGTAAATTTTAGTGTACTTGTTTTCAATACTCTTTCTCTGTAAAAATTCTGCCACTATTTCAAGCTAAACACTCATCGCCATTTCAAGTCATTGGAACCACATGATTTCCAGCGCAACTAGTCTAATGCCAGACAAAAATTCATTTGAATTACTAAAAGCTAGTTTTATTACTCATCAGCTGTTCAAACTAAAACTTCTTACTGTACCAGTTTTCACTTTTCTTCATATTCTACTTTCTTCATTTGAGGTCATCATGTTATAATTTCAGACTGACTGACCTCGGTAATATTGCACAACCTAAGTCTACAATCCGGACCAAGAAGAAAACATCTAGCTCTCCCGGCGGTGGAGTCTTTCTGCCACAAATAAACGGAATAGAAGCTGCTCTCGAACTAGCAAAGACATCCAAGAACATTGTTATGGGCATTAACGAGTAAGACATATTTTTATAACCAGATTTTTTAAATACTGAAGCATTGAGAGGCGTTCTCGTTGTTCACTTAGTGGTTAATAAATTCTCACTAACATACATAACAAAAGGCTCTAATCGGGGTGTTTAAACAACCAAATAATTTAACTCCTTATGTACTTCAGCAAGGCGATGAAAACAGTTCACCGCACTTTTAATATAATTTTTTAAAGTATACATAAATCGTAAAATACACCTATAATAATATAAAAAAGGCTGAATATGTACCCGCTACCTGCAAACTACCCCTAAAAGAGCTATTTTAATTATACTATGATTAAAGTAACAGTTTTATCTTTATTAACAGACCTCTACAAGACAGCTCAACTGAGACTCAAGAGGATGAGCAACAAAAACAAAGTGAAACAGAAAATATACCAGAACAGCTTCCGGTTTTAGAGCCCGGAGATCAGTTGCTGATCGCGTCCGCAAAACAGACCGAGGATACCCAAACGGAGACACCAGAAAATCAGAAAAAGAATGTTCTGAACAAACTAACAGACAGAGGGAAAGATATATTTAGTATAATATATCCCCCATTTGAAGAAGAGAGGAACGAACAGAAGTTCGACGATTCGGAGAGAAAGAAAGCAGAGAAGTACGCACTTTCCAATAACCAGGTCTTGCTCACTGATGCTTTGGGGATAAAACACGATAAGACAGTCAGCCGGCCAACACCGTTGGCGCAAGTGGTGGAAGGGAGAGTCATTACAGAGAGTACCAAAGAGGCTTTAGAGGGGATCGAAGGCAATTCCAAGTTGTGGATTGGGAAAGATTACACAAACTTCATTGTTAAGGATTTCAACAACCTCGATCTGCCCTTTGTTGGTAAGTATAGTGTATGTCATTAACTTGTTACTACATCACTTATCTTTTTTATTTGACGAAGCGACAAAACGGCAAGACTAAGCTGACCATGGTAAGAGCCAACCACACAACAACAACCACATTGTGCTCTACGCTTTTAAATGTTCTTGATAAACTTAGTCCTACTGTTCACAACATTTGGCCAGATTGTTGGTCCACCTAGTGGAATCCGTTCTGATCGGTGTGAACGTCTTTGGAAGGGCGTATGTCTAACATTGCCATCGACTGATGATGATGAAACAATGTATCTATCATTGCATTTCAGATTTAGTAGACAGGAACACAACGCCGAGGATGCCTTGGCATGACGTCGGGGTAGTGGTACAAGGCGCCGCTGCTCGCGACGTGGCTCGTCACTTCATACAGCGGTGGAATGCTATCAAACTGGAGAAATACCGGTGACTATGGTTATTCTTATACAGAGCTTGATGTTTAAAGTTTATTAAAGTTTATTCTCATGACGAAATTTAACATTTTATTACCGATGATCCCACACTAGGCAAGCCTGTGCTGTGGGCACCTATATCGCTTGAC
>DWLS01003284.1:0-16071 GCA_018246255.1 Pachliopta kotzebuea | reverse complement strand
TCTTCTCTTCCAGTCTCGCCTATCAGCCGTCATCTCATCGGTTACCCCTTTCTTACTCATGTCATCCTTCACGCAATTCATTATTTATTATTATTTTCAATATATGTATATTTTATTTACTTATTGACCTTTCTCAACAGTTCATGTCCTTATTATGTTTGTATGCACCAATTCCTTACATTTATAATAGCGTAACCTATTTATTAAGTATATCAAAATGTATTAATTAATATCTCTGTTTTTAACGAACTACTGCACTCCTATTTAAGTTCTCTGCTCAATCCCATGGTAGATTAGGAGAGAATGCCTTTTGGCATTAAGTCCGCCTTTTTGTACCTCTACGTGTACAAATAAAGTTTTTAAATAAATAAATATTTGCATACTGCAGTTTATTGGATGTAATAGGAGCTACGCTGGTACCTACCTAGACGGTCTCCGGCAACAGAGCCCTACTAACATAGGATTCAAAACATTCGTTAGTAATCAATCTACCGTAGAAAGGGAAATTGTCTTACTTTGTAAAAAATCGATAAATATTCTCTCTGTTAACATGGTGGGGGATGGGGTGATGTCTGTTTCTCGTGGGGGTAGGAAAAAAAGTGAAAAGCAATCAGTGTGGCGTAATTAGTGCGTTGAGTATGGGGCGCGTTGCCATGGCGACCGCGTCGGTGTCGATACCCGCTGCTTACCCGCCGCGTTAATTTCCAACGGAATTAATCGAATCAAGCGATCGCTCGATATCGATTTGCTGGATTGAAATAAAGTTTGCCCGTCTCTATTCACACATGCGATGTTTGCGAGGCGTCGGCAAGCTTTAACTTACTTAGAATCTAGGTTAAAAATCAAGTCATGTATTTATAGAGGTGAGCGAAGGTGAGAATGCAACTCAGTAAGCGAAAACCGATTATAGCTGCATTAAACAAAATCGTATATTGTATTGGTGTTAACAATTTGCTTTTCAGCTTACGTATTATAAAATAATATTATTCTCTATTGATCTAGACATTTTACAACCGAGATATACTCATTGAATACTGGGAGACAGCGGCCTAAATATTGTTACTAGTTTATCCCATGTCCTGTAGGCGTCTTCCGGATGTGAATAATATAAGAAAAAGATATTTGTAGGTTATACGATTCTAGGACATTGTATAAGAATTAAATTCTATTTTACAGTTTAACAGGAAGTGAAGGACTAAGATATTAATAGGATATAAGAAATTAAAAACGATATGAAGATGCTCTTTCTTTATAATTTTAAAGTTATTGCAAAAAGTAGGTATCTTCTTTTACTTTATTATATTGTCCGAAGAGAGGAGAAAAAATAGGTAATTTAAAATAAATTAAATTTAAAATCTCCGTAGGGATTTTTTTTTGCAGTGACTCATTGTAGTATACTACGGTTTCCAAGTGAGCATTACAATAAGGGGATCAACATTGCCTGATAGACATTCTAATTCGAACTAATAAGGGTAAAGTTAAATGTATACATAGGTACTAATTTGCCTATGAATAAATCATATAAAAAACTTACTGTCTTATTGACGCAGCGACTAATTGTATTCCTTGTAAAGAGCAGGTCCACGGGTCGTTTCCGGAGTTTGAACAGTAACATCATAATATGATTTTGTTGCTGTAGTATTGCCAACTATTAACTTATAGGCTTCTTCATCTACATCCTTAATATCAACATCAAGTGTAAAGGTCTAATGTAATTGACGATCAAAAAATTGGTGATCATTATGCAATGCATATAATTAGTATACGATAATATAACATTTATAATAGTGTAACATACTTATTAAGTATAACAAAATGTATTAACTCTTAAGTTAGTTTGTAAGGCGTTACTGCACCCCTACCTAAGTTCTCTGCTTAATCCTATGGTAGACTGGGAGAGAATGCCTTTGGTCATAAAGTCCGCCTTTTTGTACCTCTATGTATGGAAATAAAGTTTTCAAATAAATAAATAATCAGATGCTTGGTGTTATTCCCAATTGGCTTTTGTTACACTATATGTGAATTATTGTGACTTATATATGATGATATATTTAAATCATTTTATATTTGGAGTTTGGCTCGTTAAACCATATGAAAATTGATGTAAATGCATCATAAATAACATGCATTTAAATATATTGTTGTAAGCCGTTGTGTTATGTCTAACCAGAAATTATAGCGACCATCTTTTTAACCACCTACCGTATTCAAAAATTCGATAATTTATTGCCGAAATAATATAATTACGGTATACTGACGGGACGGATTGGCTGAGACCGGAAACTCCAAATTACCGGAGAAATTAAAGCGGAAACATTTGGCCACCGCCGCTAGCAAGATGGCGCGCCGCCGGTTATTGTGACCGTTCGATTTTTGAATAATAATTGCTGTCGCCTATAATTGTTTGTTTAAACACCTCAATAGCATAGTCATAAACAGCCTTGTAACATAAATGTCCTAGGTTTGATTTTGGGGACGCCACACTTTGTATATTCTCAACTGATGATAGCGCTGACTCTTGCGACGTATACAACTCACTTGATGCTGGGCACGAGGACCAAGGCACTCACTGCCTATTATGCCACACAGACAGCTTTCTTAGCGAAATCGCTTCATTATCCCGACCTTATTTGACTTAACTTCATATGAATATTTAAGACTATTTACTAAGTACTACTATCAACTAAGACCGTCTAGTCTTAGTTTATAATAGAATACAAAAAAAAACTTTTTTATCTAATACTATATTAATATACTAGATTTTTTTCTTAATAATAACATGCCTTTGTTCACTACTATTTATAAGATCCATTGAGCGATCTTTATATTTTATTTGATTGTATTTAAAGTAAAAACTTTATGAATATCAAAAGTATTTAAACACTTGGAATATTTATTAAAAAGAAATTAATAATACAAATTAAAAAAAGTCTACATAAATTAAAGTTAAATCTAAACTATCAGCCCACCCTGCAATAGTATTTACTAATCGGATAGGACATACGGAACGAGCAATGGAATTAGGCATCGCGTGCATCCAATCCAATAGTCTGAGTGAATCCAAACTTTTTAATTTTCGCAAACTATTACCAAAAGCCTTTTTACTCTTATTTTTTTTATTTCAATACACTCTCAATACAGCTATTACAATAATTGGTGAAACCGTTGAACGTAGGAATAATTTAAATATATTTGATAGATTCTCATACAAAAACTAAACTATATACCAATTATTAAAATTGTTATATACTTCTTCGTTACATAAGTTACACCTGATTGCTTTAAGTACACAATAATTTGTGCGGTACATTAACACTGATTACTTTGATCCATAAAATTCGTTTTGATAAAGTACACAATAGTTTATAAACTACATTCAGTTCATTTGACTACACCGACATCTCGCGGCTTTAATATGAATTTATCACTAGAATTAAATTACTTGAACCATTTACACTTTATTTAAGCACTATACTATCTATTAGTGTACACTTAAAGTGCATTTACTTACGTATAATAAAGGTCTATAATAAGAAACAGAATGGTTTAAGAAGTTTAATATGTAAAAGAAATACAATAAATCATTACAAATTATGACACAAATATCATTAATATTTAACAAATGTTAGTCATAAACTAGTTTAAGTAGTACAACTTACCTTTACATAAGAAACACTGGTACATCTTAAGTTGGCCATGCGTCGTTTATTCCTTTACTATCATATAAATGTTCATCAAATATCACTCATCAAACACAGTCTGCTAACACGCAATCATGAACCTAATATTTAAAACGATATCATATCAATATTATTCAATGAAAAGTAACTCGTCTCAACTCTTCCGTAGAATAAGAGGTTAAAAAAATTATTATCTGTTTAAGTTCAAAAGAGGTTAAGTTGAACTAAGTCTTTATAGATTTCGAAATAAAACAATCAAGTGAAATCGGCATACCGGAGCGGGCACGACATGGCCGCTTGCGGTCGCGTTAATAAATCATATAAAAATAAATCAGTCAGAGGTTATAATGTGAAATACTTTCACTAAACAAAAGGGCATTGTTTATGCTAAAATGCATTCCGCCATCGACATTTTTCGTCGCCTCAATTTTTATTATTTTATTCAACGGAACATATTTACTGGCTTTCGATTCATCGATATCTCTTACGAGCACACATATATGAAAGCGTCGTGTTGTATGATCACGATTGTCCTTTTATGTGAACAACGACAAGATGTATTGGATACCTATGTTATTTATGAATATTTAATTTTTTTTTAATGCTCTTGTATTAACGATACTAAATATAGCACATGAATGTTTTCATAAAACGTATTTTTCACGGATAAACTTGTTGGATGTAATACAACGCCGTATTTACCTATATCATTGTATTTAACTGTTTATATCTTAACATAAATTATAAAAATCCTCTCAACTAATGTGTGTTGTGAGAGAACTGTTCTTTTATTACCTGAAAACCTTAACATGTTTTCCTTTTTATAGAGATAATAATATTTTTGGTTTTAAGATAAGAAGCAAAAACCTAATTTTAAGTCAATAAAATACACGTAAAGGTACAGACGAAATCGCAGTCCGTGATTATGTTTAAAATTTCATTGCGGAACAAAAAGTTTGGGATTTATTATTTTTCACTGACACGCTGCATCATTTGGGAGCTAATTAAAACGGACCCTTTAGAACTCCGCAGAACAGTTTTCAAAGTCGCTACCCGGCAAATTTAATTTACGATACTTCGCCGGTCATTCGCGCATGGACTTTCTAATTTGCAGCCCAAGGAGCCGCCTGTAAGTATAAATTGATGCAACAATAAAAGCAACACCTCGTGAAAAAACATAAAAATATATTGCCAATTGTCAATGTTCAATTTTGCTCTGACCACACCCGAAATTTTAGTTGATACCCGGTCCTTAATGTCTGTCAAACAGGCAATTAAACTTGTTTGATGTTGCCATAAAGCGAGTTTGATTCTTCCTCTCAGTTTTGGAATTTAAGTTATTATAATTGTTCTCCCAAATTACTTAATTTGTTTTGTATAGGTTTATTTATAAAAAAAAATTATTACTGTTTTAATTAATAATCAAGGGGATTTTTAATTTTACTGATATATGCCACAGTTTTGTTTTAATAACTTTAAAAAATAGTTATGGAATGGTAGATAATAGGAAAGAAAATCGCTGAGAAATGCTACTTTTATCATACAATATATTCATTACAAAGTACATAAACAAATATTTTTATTTACTCCGTGAAATGCTCACAAATTTAACAAAGCCTGTCCGTGATCCAGTTAACGTGGAAACTAGAGTTTTATTGCTTTTTTACAACGGTCGTTGGTGTGTTATTTACGGTTGTGACTTTTGCGAAGGGGTGTACATTAGTTATTAACAATTGTCATTATTTAAGACAACGAACTCCCGCTAGTCAATTCAGTTCCTAAATATTTTTCAAAATAAACCACTAAGTAAAATATTTAAATTTGTGTAAATAAATTTGTTAACTTGTTATATAAAAGCAATCGATCAATATTATACGATAAAGCAATTTAAACAATTTATTTACCTTCGCCTTGCACTAATCGGAAATAAAATATTCACACGCGAAGTCTTGGAAATTGCGATTTGACCCGTCCGCGTCGAGTAATTTATTTTTAAAGCTCGTAAAATCTCACTCTTTAAGCAATAAAAGTAACATTTTAGCAAAGTTACTAACACGGACCACGGTTATGGCGTTCGTTAAGTATGGCTCTTTCCATTCAGAAATCACTGGCAAACATTGTCACACTGACAACCGACGGGGGATTTCAATGCGACGTTGATTTTAGCCGGCATTGTTAAAATCAAAAAAATTAAAAAAAAACCGCTAATATTTTTTTTAAAAAAGAAACTGCACAGTTTAGAATAGTCGTATCTCTGCTTGTCACACTTGAATGTATTTCACATAACAACCTCGCGCTAACGACGTACAACGGAACAAAAACTGAGGGAGGCGAGATGAGAAAAGTTACTTCAAGAATATACGGAAGTTAATTAGGAACAGAACGAAAAACAACCGTAACTGGTGGCGAAGTTTGCCGTTCTAGCGCGGCCAATGGTACAGGGCACGCACACAGGCGCACCCTCCGCCGCCGTTAGGCATTTGCATACCGCCCGCCCGCCCAGGCGCGCGCCGCCGCCCAGCCAGAGAGACAGGGACGGACTTACACAGCCGGCTTTGACCTTAAATTACATATTTTCAAATTTGGAACATTTTTAAACCACGCGCAAACGTAAAATTCTTTAAGTATTCCATTTTTAAATTGTTAGCATAGATTATGTGTGCGTTAGGATGTTAGTGCAGTACGCAAATATGGGGGTGCGGTTAAGTGACAAGGATGAAAGTAAATTTATCGCGGCCGCCGCTGAGGCGACGGGCCCGCGGTGAGTTCCAGAGACAATACCCGCGGAGAGCGCATCAATGGGCTTAGATGTGACCGTAATGAGGATGTGCTTGTGATTGATTGCCACGCGCCTGATAAAAATATATTTTTTCTACGCAACATGCAATATGTTTATGTACACTTACATATATATATAAAACAATACTATTTAATAAAAGTAACATAAAAAGAGTTCTCTTACAGCATACCCGAAAAGGAAAGAGAAACTATTTTAATCATTTGTGTAGGTGTACCGTGTTCTAGTAATAGTAACATATAAGGAAATATATCGCATGTAAACAAAGTAGTAAATATAAAATATGCAACCAGAGGTGAAGATAATAGTCTTTAACTATTTTCTTAAAGATATGAGAGGAGTGACAGGCACGGATATCATGAGGAAGAACATTCCAGAGTTTCACTGCTTTTACCGTTACAATTTTTTTAATAGATTTTAAGTAATACCTACTCATAACAATTCGATTACTTAGAATGATAAATAATGAAATATATTGTAATAGTCGCTTTGATATATAACATGTTAAGTCTTGTCAATTCAGTAATTGCTAGGCTACAGCGGCCTTCAAACCGGAACATAACATATAATATTTTTTTCTCAGTATAAGTTAATTTTATAAGTACATTTTAATGAAAGTATTTTAAATATATATATTTTTTTATAAATACTATTAAATTAATTGATCAACTATTATTAGTAGTTTCTTATCATCATATTTAACTTTTGATGATAAACATTTCATCACAAAAATAGACTTTCGAACTTTGTTAGAAGTTTGGGTTAAATGATTATCATTAATGATATTAACTAGAAAATAAAATGTGTTAATAAAGAAATTTTGTTTTTGGACTGAAAGGAACAATGACTTTAAAACATATGTTATAACTAAGCTTATTATAATTAATGTTGCACTTAAAATTGGTTCCCCCTTTTACTAAGGGACCTGGTAGCTAACGTTATTTGGCACTAACTGCTGCTGTATCTAAATTTTTCAGAAGATGCCACTTTTAAAATATTTGGATATATTAGTAATAGTTATATAAAATGTTGGATGTGATGAAATGAATCCTTATGTATATGGTCGCTTTGGCCTAAGCAAGTACTTTAAAAGTTTAAACTGTCCGTCGTGTACTTAGATTCAATTAATGCTGCGTTCAGATGAAATGTACCAAATTGAGCGGTAAGTACGCTCCGTCCTAATGAAAACACATAACAGACAAGAACATTGTAATTAAGAAGAGTACAAGATTTATTACGAGGCTATAGGAACCTAACCACACGCGACCGGAGGCTTCAAACAATAGACACTATGGGGAGAAGAAGCTGAGAACAGAGACGACTTCTTATTATGTTGGTAACTTAGCCTCAATTTCCTTAAAAGTATATTTTACTTAGGACTTTCTTACGATTTTCTAGCTTTGTGCATATGCATTCCAGACATCCGTGTGTGAGGAGCGCGGAAGCGGAACATGTAGTAGTTAATTTTTGCGCAAAGCTCGTGCGAGTGGGATGTCCGCTCATTTACAAATAGTTTGTATGAGTGCGAGGGGGACGGAGTGAGGGGAGAGGGGGTTAATTAATGAACGTAGAAGCTTGCGCTCTTTATTGCTTTCGTGGCTGGACGCTAAGACGTCGACAGTTAAGGAGTTTTCCTACGAGAAAATTGTGGCGCCGAAAGACAATGTTTACTTTAACCGAACTTATTATAACTAATTAATTTAATTGTCGAATTGATTAACACTTAGCAATGAAACAGTTATGAGCAGTCCTTTAATGATTTCGATAAATTTTTAATACACCCATACAAACTTTTATGTTCACTTGATTACACTTTTGTGTTTTAGTGATAGTTTAGCGGTTTCAAATGAGTTGAAGCAGTTCATAATTAGAATTAGACATAAGTTTTGAGATTAAAGAAAAATTTAAAGTTTTAATATTGAATCTAATAATTACTTCCTTTTTTTTTAATCAGGTATGAATGTCTGATAGATCCTAAAACCTATCATACGATTTCAGATTTTTGTAATAATATTAATGTTTTTCATTTAATAGTAACGTAAATAAACATTTTTTTTATATCTGGTTGTGAAGTAGTTTATAGTATTGATAATTTTTAATAGCAAGAATCGATAAATGTTTGCTTAGGAGTGAATACATTTATATCTTCGTGTCATTGTGTATATTGTTTACAAATTAAATTTACTATTGATAACATATCTTTTTCTCTGCTAGAGGCTTCCTTCACTTCGATTTTTTTTTTGTTCTTGAAGTAGACGAGATGGGCAAGGCCTGATGGTAAGTGATACGCTTGCCCATAACGTGGCGCTTGTTAAGATGCTTTACACAGCTCCTCATTACGCTTGACGTCTTCAGATACAACACCTTTCAAACCGGTAAACAGTAATGTTTACACACTACTGGTTTTTTTTTTCTACACTTCTTCCTCCGCAAAGTTGGAGAGGGAATTTTACTATCTCTTATTCTTTACTTAATTATTACTTCCTTCTATTTTTGAGTTGCGGTGATACTAAGACGATCTCCGACAACAGAGACCTGCCACCAATAAACTTCTAGCGTTAACCTTATTAAAACATGGTACATACAGACGATGTTCTTGTAGATAGTGGAGAAACAGTAAAGAATGTACCAATGAACAGGGTGCAGAGTGTTGAATGTTTTCTTAATTTCTCCCCGCTGTGTGCTAGCGATGTGGTTAAGAAATTAAGATAAGATACCTCGTCGTCTGTAAGCCACTTAAGGCCTCCGCAGACAGTATTGTCTCCCTTGATAGTTATTCTCCCAATGGAACCTTGAGGTTAGTAATGATAGTAATAATATCTAACGCTGATATTTCGCCTAAGGGTAAACTATGAATTTTCGTAAAATTTATAGATACTTCGAGACCTCTGACCATAACGTGTCGATGACAACTGCGTACACCTTCTCATTGATTCAGATGTCGACAAACTTTACAGTAAGTCTACTTTTTTCAGTTTTATAACCACGCGATTTGTTGATACTAAAAGCACGTGATATTAGTTGTTATACTAACTGCACATAAATTGAAAAGTTAATTGGTGCAGGCCGGATTCGAATTCGTTACCTTCGGAGTGAAAGGCCGGCATTTAAATCACTAGGCTATCATGACTTTACGGTAAGTCTATGTTGATGGAAACTGCCTAGGTGTATACATGAGAAATCATTATTAAGAAATTGTATAGAACACGCTGTTAGTAATGAAATTACAGGAATAGTAACACTACATAAATCTCTTGGTAATGAGCGCAATGTGGAGCATTGTAGACTAGTTCAACAGGCTGATAGCTTACCGTTAAGTAAGAAACATGAAAAAGACATTTTTTTAAGACATGATTTTATATAATATATTTATTAATATATACATAAATTTATTAAAAAAACAAATTTACTAACAAACAAAATATATAAATGACTTATGTTGATATTTAATATCAGATTGATATATTTCGTAAAGTTATCGTCAAGTATAAAATGTAGTTAGAGACCATTGGTCATTTTGAATGATTTTTAAAAGTTATTTACTTATGATAATGTTATTTAATATATAAGAAAAAATCTACCTTTTTATAAGAAATTTATCAAATACAGTTGCAAGGAATTGCATTGCAAGGAAATAATAATATTCGTAGTGTATACGAACGGATAGTAGATGTATAGAGATGCGATAAAAATAATTTATACACTCAAAGACATGTGATGTAGTTTGTGGCTGTATTATTCAATTCTAAGATAAACTCCGCGGTCATATTTTAGTGGAATGCAATTATAACCGGCCGGGGGTGTCTCTCGACGTCTAGGGGGAGCGCGCACTGTCGCCGCACATGCCCACATTCAAATATTTGTATAGTATACGTGTGACGTATCTAGGGCTTCCACTACAAACTATTCACTACCTTATACCTCATAGTATCAACATTTAATAAAACCTTTATTGGTCGATGAATTTTAAATTAAAAATAAACATTCACAAAAAATATCTGTGTTATTTCAAACCTTTTGAAACTACATCACATTTTTAAATAATTCTTACTATCGGACACTACAGGACTTTTATACAAAACACAGTAGTGAAATAAAGTTTTTTATTTATTTAACCAGCTGACGAAAACAATAAGACGTTTACCTGATAGTGAGTAATACACTTGCCCGTAACAACATAGCACTGGTTAGGATGGTACATGAAAAACCACATTGCGCCCGTCGCTTTTAGACATGAGGTGCTAATTCTCGTTATCCCAGTCATTTCATTAACTTACAACAACTTTGGAACTGGAACACAGTAATGTGTGCATAGTACTGTTTGTCAGTTGCTATATGTGCGGCAGTAGTAATTACAGAGGCCTGTGGTAACAGAGACCTATAACCAATAGACTATGTTCTTATTAGATTTACCAGTATCTAATTAGTACAGAAAGGTACTTCAATTACGAATGGTAATAATAATTACTATTTATATTAGTACATTGAAATAATTAAAATATTTCAAAGAATAGTAAAGGAACTAAAAAGCGTATAAAACATGTAAAAGAAATACGTAATTACATATTGAGAGAAATTCTCATTAACTGATGTGTATTTTACACTACTACTATCATAATCATCATTATTATATCATGTAAGGTTAAGTAGAAATATACCACTGTATGATTGTAACCTGAGGAACATTTGTGAGATGGCAAATTGGCAGCCCTATTGTGTACTCTGGCACATGTAACCGGACGTCACCCTAAGGATTAGCGGCGAGGCTATGGGATTACCACATTGGCCGCAAATGAAGAATTACTGATTACGCTTATTTACGTAAAGCTGAACGAATATGGGCTACTAGTGCTATAAGGCAAACTTACTAAATTCCAACATATTAAATCATTGCACTATTTAAATTTATAACTATGAGTAATCTACTAATTAATTCGTGTAATTATCATCGTATTATTCGAAATTATTTGATTTAAAACACTTTCTACTGGTTTCTACTGGTAAAGCTTGAGAATTACTTACACTTTCAACAACAATCCAAACAATATCTTCTTTTGCAACACTTTTAGTTAGTTTAATATGTACAAGTTCATAAGGCAAGCGACTCGGTTAGCGCTTTAATAAATAACGCCCGAATAAACTCTGTACTGTTACTGTGAACTTTTGTTTACGCTTGAGACGCGAAAGGTCGCAAGTGCTTCGGTTTTGACAGATGATCATAAAGAACCAACACAGACGCGGTCACATTTACATGCGCGCACCGGGCGCGCTCACACTGCGCTCGTGCGACGTGTAAACGCGCGCGTAACGCCGATACATCGGGAATTACTCCGTTTTGTTTGTGGTTAGTTTCGCGTTCCGTTTTCAGCTCGTTTTTCGTGTGTCCGTCACACAGTTTGCGTTAGCACTGACCACAGCTTAGGGCGGCGGGCACGCGGCGCCGTGTGCGTGTGTGGAGCTTTCTGCACGCGATCTCTTAAAGCTTAAACGAGTGGGGAGCGCGCTGGTGTGCGTGCGGCCGCTACGTGTGCAAGTAGAAGGCTAGACTCATTGACTGCGGCCCTTATTGTATGAATGTGGAAAAATTATAGCATCGCGCTATGTTTTGCCTGAAAGTCCAACGCGCATTGTTTGCGGCCGCGATACACTTAAGAATCACAATTTGTTCATGAGTCCATTGTCCACTCGCTTTGTTTCCGCGGGCATTATATCATTTGAAGTACTGTAATTAAAATCCTAGATGGTAGACGGTAATAATTTTTGTGTTTGCGCAATATTTATTCCAATTTATGGTAGAGGATATGTAGAAAGCTTAAATAAAAGAAGAACTTACTTAAAATTTTCATTATATTTCATATATTGAAAAATAGTATAATACAAACAAATTTGTAGTACGCAAAAAATATTTTTCCAATATAAAAATGACTCGGGCCGTTGAATGAGCGCAATAAAGATATTGAGAGTGGAAGACAAAAAGTAACATAGTTAATCTAAACAATTACGTACCTTCTCCACAAACATCGCGGCATAAATACATATATCATGCGCAGTCAAAACTTGGTTCTTGCATTCTCAAAGTTAAAATTGCACATTTATCACCGACGGCCATGCGCGGGATGGTCCATTAAGAGATTTTTCTGAATCATAAATCTCACTTCGCTTCATCTCTCCTCGATACAGATATGAAGTAAATACGCGCACCGAAGAAATGTCGTGCGAACTTTTCTAAAGGAAATTGAAAATAAATTCTTGCAAATTTAACATACTTTCAGCCAGCTAATGGATTATTTTGCAATATTGATTCTTATAATTTTTCATCATGATTTACTATATATAAACGTTAAGGAGTTTATTCAATACTTTTGATATATAGTTTACTATAGTCATGTCCCATTTAAGAGATCAGTGTATAAGTTTCCTTAAAATATTTAGCAGTCAGTTTATACATCAAGTTAATTATAAGTTATGTTCCTATAATCCGTTCGGTTCTTGTTGTTCATTGCTCCGCCCAACATTCAGTCTTAAGTACTGCCAGTCTTTCTTCAACGTTCATGAATAAAGAAGCCTTTTGTTTATGGCCCTATGAGAATATTTTAATGAATATGTTCTGATTGAGCCACTGGGCGGATAGAGGATGTAATTAAGCGATATTGAGAGCTCGACAGCTCCTTTGTGTTTCGCTGTTTAAATCAATTCTCTTAGGAATTTATTCAATAGTTCTTCATTTATATTTTTTTTTCTCCACGAGCACTTTGTTGGTTATAATGCGATTTGAAAACATTAGTCATACAATAAAACATTTAACAATTATTTTTAGTATTAATACTATTTTACGAAATTGTCTTCGGAGAGTAGAGGATAATTCATGGCCTTATAACACAGTCTTCAGTTCGGTTCCAGGATTTGGTTGACTATGTTCGAACCAGATTGACTAGTAACCACTAAGATTTTGTAAATCTACCTATATTACACATTACTAGTTTTAGTCTTATTGTAACTTTTATTGATAGATCTTTGTTACCGGAAACCGTTTAGGTAGGAACTACCGCAGTTCCTGTTTCTGCCGCTAAATAGTAATTCGCATCCTGTGTTCCGGTTTGAAGAGTGCTGTATGTTACTGAAATTACTAAGGTAACGAGACTTAATACCTTGTGTCTCAAAGCGACGCGCGCAATGTGGTGCTGTGTATACCAGCTTAACTAGCGCCACGTTGTTGTGTGCAAGCGTATCACTTACCATCAGGTGAAAGCTTTGCACGTTTCGTCGCATAAAAAAATATGCATAGTTTTAGGACGTTATTAAACATTTGCCATATGATATAAGAGTATGATTAGTTTTTTTTAACTCAAGATTATTTATTGTCGTACATTGTATTCATATTGCTACAAACAGAAACTTATAAGTTTCCAGTAAGCATGGTGAATTTAAATAGGAGCCACCGCCATCTGGCGTCCGACGGAAGTGCGTATCGCCTGTCAGACCTTTTAATATTATAATGAAACGGACTCATTTCTTTCAACTGACCACTTACAATGAAAACAATGAGATACAAACGCTCGACGTGCGCTCATCCGGAGGGTTGGTCCGTTTGCCGATTTTAAATTTCCAATTCGTTTTGTGTTACGCGTCGGTGTGTGTGTGTATGTTTGTGCTCAACACAGACAGAATGTGCCTTTGTGATTACTTTTATGCTATGTTATTAAGGAAACGAGTTATTTTTATATTCATTACTTTTTCAACTCCACAAACCGATGAGTGAAGCAACTGTTCACCTGATGTTGAGTTATATCTATGCCTATACATCGTAGTTAAGATGATAAACGCTTCACTAAATTGTAATTGTTGGTATGAAAGATGTTTAGTCTCGTTAATCCAGCCATTTATCTATTTACAGCTCCAATCATATAAAACAGTTAGTTATAGTCAATGACTGCGGTGACCTATCTAGATGCTCTCCGGCAACATAGACCTATGGTTAGAAAAGTTAAGGTTTTAATTACAATGTAATATTTGTTATATATAATGTAGGTGGTGTGAAAAAATAAAGTTGTCAATTTAACTAGTAGTCAAGGGTGAAGTGGTATTTAGATTGTTTTATATACGAACGTTGGTCTTAAGAATGGAACGTTTTACTGCGTA
Organism: Pachliopta kotzebuea; assembly: GCA_018246255.1. NCBI lineage: Eukaryota > Metazoa > Arthropoda > Insecta > Lepidoptera > Papilionidae > Pachliopta > Pachliopta kotzebuea. The sequence goes on along the minus strand of DWLS01003284.1, from coordinate 1,455 downwards.
ACACGGACAATCGCGACGCGGGAACTTTTACAGCGGGGGCGGTTAAAAAGCTTTGCGTTAAGGCGGCCGCCTGTCACACCGCACTGTTAAATTTTTTTTTAACTGTCTTTACATACTTTTCTCTTTTCTATCATACTTATTTTGTTCATATATTACTCAAATTAATTTCTCGTATATTTTAAAATTTACTTGTTTAAACTAACAATTTATTTAAAATATATAAATATTATTTCATATGTAAAAAATTATGCAACGATACATTTTTAAAAAGCATAATAAATTTCATTAATAATTATTCTTTATTGAAAATATGTAAAGTATGTGTAATGCTGGTGTGATAGCGGCCGGCCTTTAAAATTGAAAGTGACGTAAGTGCTGTTTTAGTGCGCAATCGGCGGACGAAAGTCGTAAATCAAAGTTTTAGTGTCGAAATGTTGGGATGCGCTGGCCACTGGGGTGGCCGGACTTAAATATTTTTTTTAAAGATGTTTAAAAAAAATAAGTTAAAGAAACAATATAACAATGTTCATTTGTTCGAGGCCTTCTGCCATTGTTCGGCGGCTGACGACACGTAAGAGAACATATATCAAATATGACGTACCTATTGGATATTGTCTTCACTCTATATTTAGTATTAGTAGCATTTAGTTAATAGTATTATTTATAATATGTACCTTTCATATTTGTGATACATTATATAATTTAGGATATTCATTTTCATAAATATTTCTTAGTTAATTTATATGTTTTTTTATTGTGTAAGTGATGTGATTGTCCCTAACGTAGCGCTAGTTAAGTTGGTATACACAGCACCACATTGCGCTATTTGCTATGAGACACAAAAAGTTAAGTTTCATTACAGTCATAATTTCATTAGCATACAGCACTCATCAAACCGGAACATAGTAACGTTTGTACATTATAGTTTAACGGCTGCAATAGGAGCTGCAGAGGTAATTAACAAGACGGTCTCTGATAGTCTACCATCAGCAAAATGTATGTGATAAGTTAATGTGATTTTTTAATTTCTCGCTAGTATAAAAATAAGAAGATACATTGCTGGCATTACTCCAAATAATATAAAAAGAAATCTGATGTAATGAAATGTAAAAGCGTAAGGAATTCGCGCTATGTAGTGTATCGTGCAGCGTAGTCGTATCGAGCGGTTCCCGACCGGTAATGGACTACAAAACGGCGCGGGACAAGCGATAGTGTCGCGTTTAAGTCCCATTTCACACCAGGTACTACTCTCCAACAGTTTATTTCTTTAATATCTATCATTTGACCCTTTTTTTTTTTTTTTGTGGGGGAAAATGCCTACGCACTGCCCTCCCGCCACCCCCGTGGCGGGAGGGACTGTGTGGGACTCGCACCCACTAAAACCCCCCCGTGAGCCCGCCTCCGCGTTGTTGGGGCAAGGTAGGGTCGCTTTCGCATTCACTACCCTGCCCCAGC
>DWLS01003283.1:0-16072 GCA_018246255.1 Pachliopta kotzebuea | reverse complement strand
TTGAAGAAACGTGTACGTTACTCTCGAGAAAGGGTCGTAAGTCCTACAACAGGGAGTTTTTAGATACGTTTGGGGATTTTGGGAATTAAAGGAAAGCGCTAGGTGAGCTAATTTAGCCTTGAAAGCATTCTTGCCTTGATAATCTAGATTTATTTGAGATTTATTCTAAGAAGAAAAAGATTATAATTGTTTAGAATTATGGATAATGCGAGAGGGACGTATAAGACAGAATAAGTAAAATAATAGATACATAATACAAAAATTGCAATGATCGGTTTTATCCTTAAAATACAATAATACTTTGGCAGGTAACTCTTATATTTATTTGTTATATAAATACATCAAAACAAACCAACAATGGGTACATGGAAATGGAAACAACAAAAGAGATTATTTACCATACACACATCAATTTTTTACTTTAAGAAAAAAGGTTATATCTTCTACTATACAACATATACATGTCTCTGTATATCAGTATGCGAGAAAAGGTGGATTAAATAATATAAGGGTTGCCTTAAAACAAATACAAAACAAAGCACACAAGCGACCATTAAAAATGAATTTTCCGTTTTAAAATACGAAATAAACTTTCCAACGAACCAATCCAACGTATTACTCCATTACTTAATTAAAAATACTCCAAGCATTTTCATTCAGCGACCGTTCTTCCCCTCACCCCTTTAGGAGGTCAAGCGACCTACCCCGCCGCCTGGCCCTCGCATTCTTTATTATGGAGGCCCCAACCCCCCATAAACAACTCTTTGGCACGACCCTTAGTAATTGGTGGAATATTGTCGGTTCACAGGATACAACTTTCGATATCAATTTTTATTGCTTCCTGTAACGGTTCATCTCATTCACGTTATCAAATTACTGGGGTAACGACACTTATCTTTCTAACTAGCACTATAAGCGATTGTGCTTTAATCTCATTATTTTCTAATAAAAAAGTAAATTTTGCTAATGTATAATAATATAAAGTTTAAGTAATAGTAACACGTTTGGTTATAACAAGATGGCACTAGTAAGGGCGGTATACACAGCACATACCATTCAAACTGGAACACCGTTTAAGCTCTACAGTTTGATCGGTGTATTGAAAGAGATAAAAAAAAATTTAAAGATTCACAGCATAATGGAAAATAAAAACAATGAGAATTGGGTAAACGGAAACAGGAGTGGGAACGACAACTCCCCCACCAGCAATCGTCTCCGGAGCCGTCGCGAACGAATTCACCGTTCAAATATTAAAATTTAATCGCAGGGTTGTCGCGAGTCAAATTAGGCTCTCCTGAGAGATTGGCATAGAGTAACATTTTTTTCTTTAGTAGACGTGGAAACCATTAGTAACCATAAACCTAATTTTTTTGTATAAATATAGCTACATTAAATAAAATTAGTTATAATAAATAAAATTAATGTTATGTCAAGTAGTGGAAATATATAATCTGATGATGAGGAAGTCATAAAAATGGTTTAATTTCTAAGTAAAGATATTTGCATCAAACAATATTACCATACAAATTTACGTCTCCAAACATTTTTGAAGACCTATTTATGTGTATATACATAGACTTAAGCATTTAAATTATTGACTTCTGATAACAATTTCATTATGATTTATATAGAAAGGTAGACTGTAGTACCGAACTTGAACAACTCAAAATTATATTCTAATAATAATACAGCTGAGTCTAGATTTTGCCAATACCGGCTATAACTAATTTATTACTTATAAACATGATTTCTTTAGATGTTTATTTTTTAAGATGTCATATGTACTATTAAATCAATAACGTATTTTCATTTTCTGTTTAACCATAACTAAAATACAAAAGGAATAATTACAACCAAGAAATCAATAATATCTAGATAGTATAGTCGTCGAAGTATATTTTAGTCTGTGTATGATGCAGAAGAAATTACAATATTATTGATTTTTAGTAGTATGTTAATATTGGTTTTTAAATAATCTGAAATTTTAGAAGATTAAATATTGTTGTTTATAATAATTTTCTAAACTGTTTGTGAAGTGGATTGTCGAGTCTGTGCTCGTAGGTTGTGTATAAACTTTGCCCGGCAGTACCGGCAGTGATACGGACAACGGTGTAATTGCCGAGGAGACGCAGAAAACTGATATTAATTCCGTTAGCGCCTTCCTTCGAGCTGAATGATTAAGGAGCAGCCGTTTGTTTACTCCCGCGCAGTACTTTGCCCCCGTCTTAATACCTCCTTTGTATATCCTTGAGGGAGTCATCGGATTTGTATTGTCAGCGGCTCTAAACACAATAACTGTCTTCGAAATGAAGTTTAACTGCTTTTGAATTCACTGAAATTGTTTATTTATAACTCCCTTGCTCAAATTGAGAATTTTTTTAACATTTTCATTAAAAGATTGGAAAATTGTTAACTTGTTATAAAGATTAAGAAGGAGACATATAAAGAAACAGAGGTTCATCAGGTTATAAGTGATACTTGTGTTGTGTTTTTTTAATAATCTTTTCCTTGCCTGGCTTGGGTGAGGTTAAGTAGTTCTCGCTCGCGTTCTCTTCTATTAAATTTCTTACTGCTATTTTCCTTCTTATCATTCACAACTCTCGCAAGTTTCAGTGAAATTACTGGGGTAACGCCCTCTTCACTTTTTTTTATTCGACGAAGCGACGAGACGAGCAAGGCGTTTACCTGATCATAAGTGATATGCTTGCTCATAGCAACGTATATACGGTATATACAACGCCACATTGCGTTCGTCGCCTCGATACGTAAAGTGGTAAGTTTCGTTACTCCAGTAATTTCATTAGCTTACAGCACTCTTTAAACCGGAACACAGTAATGTTTGCATTACTGTTTAGCGGTAGCAATAGGAGCTGCGGTACCTACCTGGACGGTCTCCGGTGAAATAGACGTACTACCAGTTTATGTTAATACTAACGGATTTACTTTATTTTATTGTAAGTTAAACTAGCCTTTAAATATGCCATGTATTAAAAGTATGTTATTATAATTGTCTCATTTTTTTATTGGAATGTATATATCATGTTCGTATTTAATTAATATATCAATGAGGTCTATTTGCGATTAATCAGAAGATGAAACTCTGTGTAAAATGGAAATGTGCATTTTAAAATAGTATAATTCTTATATATTACGATTCCAGAGATTTCTAAGCAATAATTTAAACTATTCCTTAATCGTAGTACGTTTATTCCTTGTAGAGAAAATTTAATGAAAAATCTTTGCAAACGTTTTGTAGCTGTACGTGTGCGCTTGCCTTTATGTCCTGACCCAGCCATGTCGCCGGTCGTCGGTCGCTCCCGGATCGATACAGCCTCTGCACTTGAGCTTTTTGTACCTCCTCCACCCCCAGCCTCTCCTACCACACCCTGCCACATTACTCTGCTAGTCTTGGCCGCTACCAGTTTTACACTCTTTTCTATTTATACAGCTGTTTCATTACATTATTTAGACACGGTGTACATGTCATAAAACATCACTAAGACTTTTTAACGTCATGATTTATCTATGAATTATAAACTAATTAATCATTTATTGAAAAGATATCCAATTCATTAAAATTTCACAAATGAATTATCATTATAGTGTAACTTTTTTAAATTAGTATGACATTGTAATATTAATAATGCGTTCATCATCATAATAATGAATATTGATTATGCTTCACTAATGTCAAAATATATTCATAGTTATTACGAAATAAAACCTATAAATAATATAGTAATAACAGAAACAATTTTCCATGTTTGTGCGTAAGGCTTAATTTTAGTGTGTGCCCATGTATTAAAGAAAAAAGTTTAAATTGACAGCTGTCAACTTTGCCGCCCAGCGAAGGTTGCGACAATAAAAAAGTGAAGGTGGCCGCTATTGGTGGAAAGTGTCCCATTAGGCGTGGCGTAAGGCTTTGTCGCCAATGGGCGTGGCAAGAGTGAGACAAGTTTGGATTTGTCACTGCGGTGCGGTAAAAAGCAGTAAGGCTGCCGAGGAGGGCGGGGGTTGGCAGGAAAATGTGAAGCGCTCATGAATATTTACACAGAGTCTCTCCCGTTTGTTGTGATTTCAAATCTATTGTATTACCTGCTGCGTATTAAAAAGATATTTCATTTTAATACTTCATTGAATTATATAAACATGTCAAATAATATTTGGTGCAAAAGTTAAATATTAAGGTTCTTAGCTGTTATTACAATATTATCTATCCGTTAAAAAATTTAATTGACACTTGTAGTCTTGCGAAGGACCATCTAGGCAGGTACCACCGCAGCTCTTACTTCCTCAGCCAAATTGTAATGTGGAAACATTACTGTGTTCCGGTTTGAAGGGTGCTGTATCATAGTGAAATTACTGGGGTAACGCGACTTAACATGTCTAAAGGCGATGATCGCAATAGTGCTGTGTATACCATCTTAACTAGCGTCAAGTTCTTACAGGTAAGAGTACCACAGACAATTAAGTGAACGCCTTGCTCGTCCAGTCACCTAAAGTTAAAGAATTACCTTTTAAGTTTATTACATTTTTTTGTAAACTTAGTAACTTTTAAGTCTATACAACACATTTTTATTTAAATATAAGTTAAACACCAGCCTATGATTGTAGTTATAAATGCGATGTTTTAAACATTATTAAAATATTTTCCGGCAATTTTTTTATGCAACGAAACTATGTATCTACAAGAATGTTCACCTACATTTACTTAAGTGATTATACTTTCTGCTTGTCAGTTTAATCAATATAAATGCCTTTCTTCATCAGCCGATGACGTCCACTGCTGGCAATAAGAACGCTTAAGAACGCCTTTTAAACTGGAAAGCAGTAATGTTTCCACACTACTCTCTAGCGGTAGAAACGGGAGCTGCTGCTGAGAAAATTGAGCAGCTGACTAGAAGGTCTCCGGCAACAGAAACCTATCACCAGTAACAATAATTATGACACTAGCTGAAAATCTTGTTCTTTATACATATGAATAAAGAACAAGAGCGAATATAAGAGAAAAGCTAAAAGTATTTTATCTCGCTCTCAACATTTTCTTTCGGAGCGTCCTGCATAAACGTTCTCCTCAATCCAGGACCGGCGTATCTTAACACCACCCCATCCCCTAGGTAGTGGAGTCGGGTGGGGTCCAGGGAGGTGCGACGCCTTCGTTCCTTTATATCGTTAGCCAAGCCTTTGTTCGTACGGACTTAAGTTGGAGAAAAAAAAAATAAACCGTTCGGAAGTTATCGACATTCACGTGAACAGGGTTTTTAGGTCAATCATTATAAAACCTAAGTTTCTAGACTTCAGCTGTGAAATGTTATGGAACATTAAGAAGGTAGAGTTCTTTACTTTTCCGGTGAAATGCATTGAATATATATATCCGGTTTACTGGTATTGTTTGAAATCAATAAGTTTTAATATCTTTAAGTCAATTCCCAAGATACTTCTGAAATATGGCCATTGACCATATAAACAAAATTATAATTTAGTCTTGAATATATGAGTGTGGTCAGTTTGGCCGTGTACCTTCGGGTACATTTCAAAGATTTGCGATGGTGTTAAATGCATTTTCCCAAATCCCACCTTATCATCGGGTGAACATGAGCACGGCTATTCATCATCTATAAGTTGTAAACTTCTCCAATTTGTAAATACAAAGGTCAAGCTAGATATGAATAGTAAATCAACTTGCTGGAGAAGAAGTTCATTACCCTAGACAAATTTATCATTTAATACCAGATGGAACAGTCGTCAAGCACTAACCTGTTTGATTTAAATATGATCATTGGTTGAAAAGATGATGATGACAATTTTACGACAATAAGGATCTTGTTGAAGCATACTATCATGGCGAGGATCTGTAATTTGAAGATGATAGTTAGCTACAGCGACCCTTTTATTATACTTTTTTAATTTCAAAAGAGTCGATTTTCAAAACCAAAATCTTATGAATCGAAAATAAAATAAAAAAATAACTGAAAAAAGATTTAGATTTACAATGATTTTTTTTTATCGCTCGAGGCGACGAGATATGCGAGGATTTCACCTGATGGGAAGTGATATGCTTGCCCATAACAACGCGGCGCTGGTTAGGATGACAATGCATCACATTGCGTTCATCACCTTGAGACGTGAAGTGTTAAGTCTCATTACCTATGTAATTTTATTACTTTACAGCACCCTTCAAACTGGAAGAGAGTAATGTTTCCACAGTATTATTTGTCGGCTACAACAGGAGCTGCGGTGATACCTACCTAGACGGTCTACGGCAACACAGACCTTTCACTAGTAAATAGTAGATACTTTTATGTTTCCGCTATAAACTAAAATATTATATAGTGACTGCAACAATAGCTAATGAAAAAAAGAAAACGTCGTGAGGTGTTTCCTCTCTCTACTCTCTCTGTCTACTTAATTATGTGATGACCATCCGTGGTCAGATGTGAAATGGAGAAGACAATGCCAACACCATTATAACCGACAAGGAAGTCATCGTGTGATTCACTACACATGATAACAACGATCCTCAGTCATGAGGAAATACGATTTAGAAGAAGTAACTGTTGTAAAAGTTTCGTTTTCATTTCAATTTGCCATTTTAAACTTCATCGCTCACTTATTGCCAATTGAATGCGTCAATATTGTACATTAATGCTTAAAAGCGCGCGAGGGCGGCCAACCATTCATTTACGTCTACACGGGGCCCATTCAGCTGCCTACACTTAAATTGTATTTTTTTTTGCACATTATGTAAGCAGTCTGGTTTCTTTTTGATAAAAGCAGCCATTCACCGGCGATACATTTATTAAAATGTATACATGTCGAGAGACGCTACACAAGTCTGAGTGGGTCGCTCGTAGACAGGTCTCAATTAGAGTGCTCTCCCTCCGACGAGGGAGGGGAGGAGGAGGAGTCCCTTTCAGGTGAATTTAAAACAACCTTCTGTGAGACGGACGGCCTGAACTGAGACGGGTATGAGATTTTTTTTCATGTTAATATGAAAAAATAATTCTCATTCCCTCTGCATTTTCATGAAATTTTTGCAAGTCATAATTGAGTTAATGCGTAGTGAACTTCATTTCTGTACATATTCTAGATTAGTACCTAACTTTCGAAATCCAATTTGAGGGGCATTGTTCCTAGTTAAATTACCAGGATAATGACAGTTAAGTTATCCTCTTTTAAAGCTCTTAACTACCGCTAGTTTTATATACAGGTATATACTAGTAACGGGTCCCGAATGCCGGAGACGTTCCTGTTAAAGTAGGTACCACCGCAGCTCCAAACAGTACTGTACCAACATCACTGAGTTTCGATTTGAAGACAAATGTGTATTAGTGAAATTACTAGGGTAACGAGACTGGAGGTGTGTATACCATCTTAACAAGCGGTATGTTGTTTTGGGAAAGAATAGTAGAATCTCTTTAACGTCACCTTGTCCAATAAAAATAAAAATTATTGTCAGATGATTTACTGCACCTCTTTCCTACCTTTTTTGTCGTTTAGTTAAAAAAAAATAACAATTTAATGAAAATTAATGTTTCAAATTAAACGACCCCTGACTTCTAAAAGTTTATAGCAGTAAGACGCAGATCAATAGAGTTCACAGTTGCACAGCTCGCTAATTGCGTAAGAAAAATTAATTTCGCGAAAGGGTTCCGTATCCGGAACGAGCCCCAATGGACCGTTATTAGGGGTCCGCTAGGAAAGAGTGAGCCGTAACGTTACACTCAAATAATTGTAGCCCCGTACACAAAAATATGCAAATGAGCTTAAGCCCCGTGAAAATTAACTTTTTCATTATGAATTATGTCTCCGATGTTGTCTTCGGCGCGTCTTCAGGGAATTTTTTGAGATTTTACGAGCCCTCCTCACACCGTTCGGAGTTACTTTATATTAAAGATCCGAAACCCCTCAGCGGAGGAAGGGTTAAATGTTCCAGTATTTTAAACGTAAAAGCTGTTTTACTGATACTCACAAACGGATTTTTATAAATTTTGATAATTTTAACTTAGTTAAGTACATCCGTCCTTTCAATTCTATATTGGAAAAGATATATACAATATTTGACTTAGACATTTAAAGTTAAATACATAATAAGTGAAATATGGAAAAATTAAATAATACGACTTTTGTATAATATAATGTCTCAGTTTACTTACTACATTTCACTAGCAGCAACTTTCATCAGATTAAAAGACAGTAGGTTTCCTTAACCGAAGACCGTCTAGGTACTACAGCAGATCTAAACAGTATTGTGCAAACATTACTGGGTTCCGGTTTGAAGGATGTCGTAGCTAGTGAAATTACTGGGGTAACGGGATTAAACATCTTATATCTTAAGGACACGAGAGTTTTGTGGTGCTATGTATACAATCTTAACTTGCACCACGTTGTTAAAGTACATAATGAACGACTTACTCTTTTGGTCACCTTTTGAATAAAAAAAAAATACAGTGATGTAAATATGTTATTGCTTTTGCAAAGAAAATCTTATATATATTGAACGGAACATTTACCTGATGTTAAATGGTGTCTATCTGCAATTAAATGCTGATCACAGTTCAATGAGCAACATATTAGGTTTCCTGAGACAAAATTTCGTTAAAGTTATTTATTATGAGATCAACAAATACCATCGAAATTAGAGTGTAATTGTTAAAGTAAAAGTATTTATCAGGTGAATATCTTGTACCCTCGTTGTTGTGTAAATAAAAAAAATTAACCAGGAGAAGAAGCGATCGCATAACGAGATCCGATAAATCCGCCTGAATCATTCATTCATCGTGCCATTTACGATGTGGAAGCCCCGATATGAATGAGTGAAGGCATTCAATACGCCGATTGAGTTGTCAGCACTTAGGTAGATGGTGAGAGCTTGATATGCATGAAAACGATCTCGGTGCACTGTTATTAATATTGTGCTGGTGGATAATTACAGAGGGTGGGGCGAGATATCTGAATCCCACTCTGTGAATCGAAGTCTGGTGCTCGCCTGATCTTTTGTTCTTACACCGTTTGTGTATTTAAATCGACTTGTGCGTCCTTCTTCTAATTACCAAGTTTTCATGAATGAAAGACGAACCATTTTTCATACTGCTTAAGTGTTTCTTTATTGCTATCGATCCTCAAAGTAGATTTGCGTGTGTCTTTGTTATATGACAATCATCATTTGTAAAACTTCTCCATAATTAAATAAAACTGAAATTATTTTTCTTTATAGTTATCACACTCAATGAATATATTTTTCTAGCTTTTATGTATTTTTATTTTATTAATTCAAAAGGGATGGTTATCAAAACAAAATTTTAAAAACCTGAAACATGATCAGAAAAAATCGAAAAGAGATTTAGATTTATAATGTGAATTTAGACGAGTTCTAAAAACTTTTCTGTGGGGGGAGGGAAGGTCTCTGTTACCAGAGGTAAGTACCACCACAACTACTAATTCTGGTGCCAAATAGTAATATCTAATATTACTGTGTTCCGATATGAAGAGTACTATATGCTAGTGAAATTACTGTCGTCTGAAGGTGACGAGCGCAATGTGTTGCTATCTATACTATTTTAATGAGCGCTCTGTTATAATGAGCAAGCGTATCACATATCATCAAGTAAAGGCTTTGCTGGTTTTGTAGTTTAAAAAACAAACATCGAAGTCCCCAACATAAGGCTGAAGGTTGGAATCAAATCGGAGACATTTAGGAAAAATTTAGTCACGGTACCAACTCTTTTGAGATATAGTATTTGTATGTTGGAAGAAAAGAATGATTAATATCTTGTTTTGCTTAATAATTAATGACGTGTATTTACGTCTAATAGGAAAACTCTGTGACCATTAACGAAGAAGCATGCACGACATGCGCGTCGCACGGGGAGTGAATCACATGCTTTATTCAGCCCCCCCGATCTTACGGGCCATGGTATTAGAAACCATTATTACACGCTAAACAATTGTGCGATTATTAAGTTTAATAGTTCATTTAAATGTACAGTGACATTCATTGTAAAATACAATACTTTTTATAACTCTGGTTATAGTTATCATCATCTATCAGGTCTGCCCAATCTAAACATGTCACAAACTATGATCATCGAGGAAAGGGTCAAAAGTATAATTTAAATTTATTTATTCACAATATTATTTTTTACCGAATCCTTAGTCTACACGGGATTAAATATCTGTATCTTTGAATATCATAGCTTTTTGCTCTGTCTTTATAGAAAGTAATCAATATAGTTTGTTTTTTATATAAATGAATGGTAAACTTTTACTACACTAAACTTTAGGGTATGAAGTGTACCGTTCCGAAATTTTCAGGTAAACATCGCTAAGTACAGTGCTTATTAATTAAAAAGGGTCTGTTAACTTGTTGTGATATGTTTACAGTCGAGGGGCCCAACTAACGAGTGCGCAGATAGTTAGCGCGGGGATTACAGCGTCCCTGAATACTTTCACATTATAGTTCAGTAATGTAGGTAACTAATATAAAGCACTTCAAATTCCAGTGAACCTTCATCGAAAACTTTACACTTTAATAACATATTTCATAGGATTGTTTCATTGTAATAATACTTTGCAAATTTATCAACTTCGCGGAATGAAACAATTTCCAGAGGTAGACCTTTAGTTTAAATGACTAAAAATCTGTTCCACATAGGTTAATTTCCGTTTTAACTATTAATATTTAGCTATTAACGTTCATACTTTTTTTTATTTTGCATATGTACATAAATATTTCATATTTCATGATGAGTATATAAACGTTTACTGCTTGTACATGGACTTCCTTCAATAGGGGGAATTTGGGCCGTTTCCTACAACGGCGGCATATTGCGGGTCGAGGAGCTAGAGCCTTGTTTGTTGATTACCAGGATGCATCACGAGCAGGTGAGGTTGTGTGTTGGTCCGTGAGTTGCTGTGTGAGACCCCTTACGCTCGCAGTTTCTTTTACGCTGATACAATTCCATTATTTTGCTTCCGTTGTAAAAAAAAACTTGATTTTTTAATTCCAAGTATTTGTTTAGTTAAAAATCAAGTCCCAATGAAACTCTTTCTTGTGATTTCAGTTATCAGTTAAAAGAGTTTATATTATTTTGAACGGACCTTTCGATCGGAAGCCCGCCTGTGGAGTCCGTTACGCCCGGGGCCCGATCCGTCATCACGCTGAACAAACACTGACCATGGAATCCTTTGACATAAACGAGGTAAACAGAAAACCAATCAGGAATATTAATGGCTTCTGTGAAATTTATTCGGTGTAGTATCACACTTTTAATTAAAAGTTTTTGTAGATTTTAATATTAAGAGAATTGTGTTGATTCCTCTCCATGGTCATATTTATATTTTTCAGACGGCTTTTCAAAGTACATTAATGTATATATTAATAGCTGTGAGGTCCATTATTTTGCAAGGAAAAGGCACATAGTATGATATAGCCAGACTACAATTTTTCAAAGTTATAATACTATTAATATATTTGAAGAGCACTAGCGGGACAGTAAAATAAACCGAAAAGACAATGTATGTGTTGTCTTGTTACCCGTTTCTCTATTACCTTATAAAATTAGAATGTACTAAAAGTCTAAGGGCTAATTTTTATGCTTTGGATACAAACATCATGAGTTCGATCCTTAGTGAAAATTTTGTTTTTGCTGTCTTTCCTCTTCCATGGTTCTAACTTTTCTTTTCACATCTCCTTAACCGAAAGAGCTATAGACATTTTATTTTAGATTTCTCGTTTCCTTATCCTGAAAGATTATCCATGCAGCTTTTCTGGTTTGAAAGTACCCCGCGTTACAGTGTAATTAAGTCAGCGCATCAGTCTCTTTTACGCTGTAGAAATAAGATAATAGATACTAAAATTGACATTAAAACCTTTTCCGTTATTTGAATTTCATCCAGACGAAGTTTGAAAGTTGAGATATAAAATTTACGAGCTTTTATGCAAAGTCCTAACATGGGCGAAGTCAAAAAGACGCCGCGGTATAAGTAAGTGCCCCCTAGAGTGGCATACACTTGGAATGCATAATGCGCTCCTCCACCAGCTCGGTGTACACCACATCCCGCGAATATATTTTGCTACTTGCCAAATCGTTCGTGAATACGTACGATTGTTTCCACTCGCCTTTCACATATAAATTATATGACCTGCCCCGATGCGCCATGAATATATGTATGAGTAACAAATTGATATTACGCCGCCTCTCGCGCTACTTTTGCTTTTTACCCAACGCTTTTTTTTTCTCTCTTTCACCAAATTGGTTTTTTACGCCATACGCCAGGGTAAGTTGTGACAGAAATGTGTAAATTAGTTGAGTAATGAATACATATATCACTATAATTTATGAGCGGGTTTTTGATGTGAGTTTGGATGGACTAATTTTGTTAAAGAAATTCCTTTAGTAGATTTTTCTTAAAGTTCAGATTTAATAATCAACTATCTCCCTTTTAGAGTATTACAACAAAAAATTTAGATCAACATTAAACAAATGATGATTCAGAATAATGTGCATTCAGCTTTTACATAATTTTTTATAATTACTGACGATGCGGTAATATTTGACTTCATTTCCACGTAAGTGATAAAAGACATTGGGGAAGACTCTTTGCTTACACTGGCTTTGATATGATGATAGCAGAAACATAGTAAACCAGATTAGTTTTTTTATTAGATTCAGGCCAATTTGAGGAACTAACAACATCCAAACTCTAGTAAAAGACCTCGGTGTTAAAACGCAGCGGTGAGCTTCTGTGTTTCGGTGGTGTAATGTTATACTAACTAATGTAACACTAGACTAGTTATTCTTGTGTTTACAATCATGGATTATTTTTGTATTTCACCTTTGCTTTTGTTATTGTTAGTTTCGTTAATAATTCCGGTCGGTGGGTCCCCCGGGGTCCGCTAATTCGGACGGGGTCCAGCCGGGCCGCGCGTAAATAACGCCAGGATCGCCAGAGCAACCACCGGGCCGATAGTTTAAGAATATTCAGGCAGATAAATTAAACAGAACTCGATGCCACGCAGATTTCCCTAATGGTTGATCGTGAACACGGTGGACTTGTGGCTTTGGTACTGGAAATATATTTAATTGTATCAGGCACAGGCAATTAGATCATCCTATTGTCTTGTGCTAATAAAACTTGACCGTGGACGTCTGTTCTGGTTAATGTTTTTATTGGTTCAGGCCTTTCATAGATTTCATCATCATAAACATCCATTGCCGAACATCTCCTCTTCTTCCTAATATTAATTTATGACGATATAGGTTTACCTAAAATATCATCGACTTTCTCGCGACCTTCACTATATCATTCACCTATATATTTATAAATCTATAAATAAAATTAATATTATTTGGATTGTCTTTGATACATAATTACTAATTTTCCAAAGACAACGACTTCGGAAGCTCTGTTTCAGTCTTTACGAGATCAAGATTCGCAATCGGTAGATCTTTAGCGATTATCTTGGTGGGTATCATTGCAGTGCCAATAGAGAATATTACTTAGGTAACGAAATTTGACATCTTTTGATTTATGGGCATGAGTACAATATAATACAGTGTATATCATAGTACTAGCGTCACTTACAATTAGATGAAAGTCCTGTTCGTCGTGCATGTGATAAAATGAATTCAAGTATCAAGACGGTTTATTCAAATACACATGACAGGTTACATCCGGGGCGCGGTTGGGTCTGCAAAGACAAGACGCATGGCCAGTTAGACGCAAAGCTTACACTCAGGGGATACAAAACCACTATAGTGTATATACACGAATAAGAAATTATTCTATCGTTATACTACACAACAAATATATAACTCCTGTGAATAATTACACAAATATATAATAAATTTAAGGCAAACAATTTATCGCGATGTGGATTTTATATCTGTAATGAATTTATCGTCATCAGCCGATAGACGTCCACTGCTGGATATAGGCTACTCCCAATGATTGGGGATTTGGGCCATCTCCGACCACGCAGGCCCAGTGTGGGTTGGTAAAGAGCCTGGTTAGTTGATTAGCAGGGTTATCCAGGAGCAGTTGAGGTTGGTTTGGGTTCCGTGAGTTATTGTGTGTGACCTCTTACACCCCCTGAGATATAATGAGTTATATTTGATCTAAATTTAATTGTTCTTACTAAGTGTAATATTCACCTGATGGTATATATATACACCTGATGGTATATATATATGTATACAGCGATATTTATGATGGTATACATAGCGCCATATTCCGCACGTAGCCATACGACTTGAGATATTGAGTCTCGTTACCCCAGTAATTTCACTAACTTACAACGTCCGTCAATACCGGATCACAATAATACTTGCGTGGTACTGATCGTCGGTATCTTCTTACAAATGTTTCTTTGGGTCTTTTTTACAAATGCTTTGGGCGAATTGATTAAAATATTTTCAATAAAATATCAACTACATTTAATGTGATTACTCATTCATATGATTACGTATGACAAAAAAGTCTCGAGTTCGACTCCCGATAAACTTGATCTCGTGATAAAACAAAACATCGAAGAGAAACTATCATCTTCCACATGATAGGGATTTTCGTCCAACAGCAGAAACGTTTAGTAGTTTATTTATATAAAGTTATTAAAAGTAAATATATTTAGAATTATCTTAAGTAGGTGGAACTATAAATTTAATGAAGACAAACGCAAGTTAAAAAAGAAATGTATACTTTAACTTTAATAACCCTCAAACAGTCGTTAACGTCCAACACACCACGGCTTTCCATTTAGGAAATTGACTGAATTATGCGTCCCTAAATGCCGTGAGGGACATTAAAAAAAACCGCCTCAGGAACTTTTAATATTCTAATAAGACTTTGATTTAATTTCCCTTTATCATTATTTATGTAAGAATCGGCGGTAAAAAGGCGATAAGTCCGCTTTATTATTTTTTTCTACCGAGGAGGAACCTTCCGACGCTCCCCTCCGAGTGATCGCTGTGTTCACTCTAGCCACACAACCCCCGTTCGATCACAGTCTAAACATTCTCTTGTATATCTGTTTACTCTACTGGTTGTTATCTTCAGATTTTCATACAACTTTTTCATGCTGTGGTTCACCTTTTACTTTATAGCTTTCCCTAGAGTTTGTTACACGTGGTACAAGGTTCAAAATTGGTTCGCATTGTTATATGTTGTTATCACGGATTGTGTGAGGGTGACAAAATAACAAGGGTGAATGTAACAAGTTGTTGAGGCGCATTGTTACAAAACACGACATGTCCGGTTTTTTTGTGTACGCATTATCGTAGAATAGTGTATTTTGAGCAGTGATTTGTGTTACATAAATGACTTCGCGTTATGAAAATTGAAGGAAAAGGAAATGGGAGGGTGTAAACTATTTCTCACGTGACAACTAGTAATTGATATGATTAATTTTTTATTAAGTTTGTATGAAAGTTACATATCACTTTTTAGATCTATTCTTTATTAAGTTATTTCTTCAAATTACTTAATATTTGTTACAAATATTCTGATATGTTTAAGTAATTTCATAATGTTGAATACTACTTATAAACAATGATGCTGCGTGTACTAAAAAGTAGAAATTTTGATATGTTTCTATACCCGTAACGAGGAGTTCTGTTGCGAGGGTATTGATAAATTAATTAGTCGACTCTAATAAATATGCTTCTTGATAACATTTACCAAGTCCGTCACGCCATCACCCGAAGACATTTAATCATAACAGAAGGTACCGCATTACCAAAAAGATGACGTAAAAACTGTCCATCTTTTTTAAGTCACACGCGGACAGCGATTACTAATAAATTTTTTTAAATGTGTACAATTTTTTTTAAATTACAAATATTAGCTTATGATGATATACACTGCATTATATTTTTTTCCTTACCTTTAACAACAAAATGTTAAGGATTATTATCATTACTGGTGACAGATTCTTGTTGATACATTTGCAGCTGCTTCTGCAGTCAAACAGTATTATGCGAACATTACTGTGTTTCGGTTTCAAGGCGGTAAAATTACTGGGGTGATGAGACTTAATACTTTATATTCCAAGGCGACGAGTGCAATGTGACGA
>DWLS01003282.1:0-16074 GCA_018246255.1 Pachliopta kotzebuea | reverse complement strand
TTTCATCCATCTCTTTGATTGCCCAACACTCAGAACCATACATTACGACAGGTCTTAAGACGGTTTTGTATATTTTCCCTTTAATTTTAAGGGGCATTCGAGGGTCACAAGTTGTTCCTGTGACCTGTCGCCATTTTATCCATCCAGCATTTATTCTATTTTTCACGTATCGGTCTATATTACCATCGTTTTGAATCAATGATCCGAGGTACCGGAAATTATTTCGTTACCATTGTTCTTATATTTTTTATGCAACGTGGCGACTAGAGGAGCAGGGCGTTGACCTAATGGTAAATGATACGCCTGTTCACAACAATTTGGCACTGGTGAAGATTGTATATACAGCACCATTTTGCGCTCGTCGCCTTGAGACGTAAAGTGATAAGTCTCGTTATCCAAGTAATTTCACTGGCTACAGCACCCTTACTAATATTGGTACATTATTATTTGGCAGCAGAAATAGGAGCCGCCGTGTTACTTATCTAGTGAGACTCCGGCAACGAAGGCCTCCTACTGGTGAACTTACTTATTACTTATTTATTCCTACAGCATTATGGGAATTCTGTTATGGTAGTTGTAAGGATAAGTAGTTATAAATAAATTAAAAGTCGCTACAGATGGATTTCGTATTACAGAAAATGTTAAGTCTCTCACAATTATTACACAACCAACAAAAAAACTTTAAACCTAACACAGTAATATCAGCACACTGCTACCTGGCGGCAGAAATAAGTACTGCGGTAGTTCCTGCCTAAATTTCTAGCAAAAGTAGCCTATTCTAGTTACAGGACTTGAATATATAATTATAGTTTTCTATTAAGCATATGTGTAATAGTTGTGTGAGTAAACTGCGGCGGTTGTGCGATGTGCGGGCTGGAGAAGGAAGGATTTTGTGGGTTTATGTGTAGTGTGGATATCCTCGAGCGACTCACCGATATAGCTGAGCATGACGGGTAAGAATATCA
Source organism: Pachliopta kotzebuea (assembly GCA_018246255.1). NCBI lineage: Eukaryota > Metazoa > Arthropoda > Insecta > Lepidoptera > Papilionidae > Pachliopta > Pachliopta kotzebuea. The sequence continues at coordinate 15,109 of DWLS01003282.1, read as the reverse complement.
GGCCGTGGGCAGCGCCGAACAGCACAATACCGAGGTACATCCGGAAGTAGAAAACCTGTTTCGTGATATGAAATAGTATGACATTATCATATATAACACTCATGTTTTACATACTTCCTATATATTGCGGTCTTATCTACTAGTTCTTTTATATTTATATTACTGAAGTGGTCACTGTTGCTGTTGACCGTTTAGGTAGACACCTCTGCAACATTTATTGAAATCTTCAATGAATGTAAATATTACTGTGTAGAGACTTAACAACACTTATCTTTTAAGGAGACGAGCATAATATGCTTTTATGTATATCAACATAACAAGCGTCGCTTTGTTGGATGGAGTTATCAATTACCATCACAATATTTTGCCCTCGCTTCATGCATTAAAAAAATATATCACAGCATTACATCCTGTTTTCTGTCCTATCGATAATTCTGTTCTGTCAGTATTTGCGTATGTGTACTTGTGCGTAAGACAGAGAATTACTGACCTGGAAGATTTGGCTCTTTGCGGTCGCGAGTACGATGATCCCACCGAATTTGGTGAGCGTGATACCGGAGAGTACGGAGGAGCCCATACGTGTAAGCGCAGCTGCAGCACGCTCTCCGCGCGATCCGTGCGCAACGCTGAAGCTATGCACCAGATGTGAACAGAACTCCACCGCGATACCCACAGCCATCACCTACACACATACAGTGTTACTTATGGTATATACTACGGGTGTAGTAATAATATTACATTCACACCATAATAATGTAATCGTGTTGAGATACATTTTCTACTAACCAAATTCACGAGTGAGACAGCATTGAGACTGATGCCCCACCAATACATAAGGCCGCCGAGGTTCACCACTATCATTGTTATGGTGATAACCACAACCTGAAATAAAAATCGAAAAGTTATGAATACCTCATAAATTAAACTTTACGACTTTTCACCTTTATTTTTTATTGTATTTTTATTATTCACATGATAAAGGAGCGATTGTGAAAATAATATAAAATGCATTATGCTCGCGCCATGAGACATAAGAAGAGAACTCTCGTTGCTTGAATTATAATGATATTGATAGATAAACACTTTAAATATATAACAGTTTCTATTTTGCTTTAGAGGTCGAAAATACCCACCAGTGCTGAGAACAGATCGAAGCCCATCAGTATGAAGGTCACGATGAATATAGAAAGAACAGATATTCCCATACTCTTCAGAGTGTCGGGCCACATGGTCAAGTACTGCTCATAGAATACGTAGAACACGGAGTAAGGGAACACGTTCACTGTGGTCTCTTTACCCTGTTCCTTTAGCCGGCGGTTAAGGGTTTCTGTTAGGTTGGCGGCAACAGTACGAGCGGCTCTCAGGGCCGAGTAATAGTCGTGACTGGTTTTTAATACTGTGTGGTAGCCCTGGTAGAACGTGGCGCCGACTTGAGCCAGCGACTTGTTCATTTTGTAGTTGACCGCTTGAGCATACGCAGCGTGACCGCCCTTAGAGCACTGCGGCGTCGGATTATCTTGCAAGTAGAACGAGACGTAGCGCTCGAAGTTGGTAGAATTAGGTCGTTGCTCTGGCCCTTCCAGTGGGATGTTGCATTTTTTGCAGCCTGGTGATAAAAATGTTTTTATAAAGATTTTAAAGATCTAACGCTGTTTACAAATTTCAACTATTAATGCTGGTGCCGCGATTTTCGTTTAAGTAAAACATTGATACAGTGCAAATTAATTTTTCGTAATAAAAAATCCTCAACTGTACTTGTCACTATGATATTAAAATGATATGGTTAAAAAGAGAAAGAATAAATAGGCAAATTTTTTGCTTCTAATTAGGCGATCTCTTTCAAGAAACACTATTAGGGCTAATTAATATTATACTTAAAGCAACGACATATTTTTAAAAAGATAAATGGTTTGGGGAAAACCAAGAGCCCTTGTAACTTGACCATATATTAGGCTGTTAACACTATATTATAAATGATAATGAGTCTTACTTGAGAAGGTGTTAGGGCAGAAACTGGAGTTCCCTGGGAAGTATTTGCAACAGTTGGGCAGTGAAGCCCAGTCGAAGAAGTCGTCTAGCCAGGAGTTGGGGGGTTGCGCCAGGTACGTCTCGTTTGACGTTAGGTATGCTGTTAAAATTACGAAATACCACATTAAATAAAAATTATTATAAATTAATTTCTTCAACTTATAAGTTTTGTACAGAAAGGTAGGCACGAAGACAGAAAAATTTAAATAAATAATTTTGAGTAGCATTGGTAAATATAGCTAGTGGATGAGACATCAGCGATCCAAGTCATCCTTATAAAAATTTATTACCATTTTTTTACGTTCATAACTAAAAACAGGTAAAACTTTACATTTTAATAAGAATCATCAAAAATAATCTCACCGGAATACAGTTGCATAGACACGCTGTCAGAATTGCAGAATCTTGTACCACAGACCATGTTTTGATCGTCATTTTGAGAGAAATTTAGCCCCTTGGTCAGCACGAAATAAACAGGAGGACCAATGTTCAAATAACGATTTAGATGTTGGAAGTACTTCAGTTGGAAGCTGTCCTGGGGCATTGACAGCTCTTGGTCCAGACCTATTTCTATATGAGGTGCCACCTGTAACAATAACATTATTGTTTATGAAAGAAACGGGTAAGTTAGATATACTTTATAGCTAAAAAAAATAAAAAAAAAACATTAAAAAAAATGTAAGCTTCATAGTTAAAATTCATATCAAATAAAAACTATGAAAACGATTTTTTCTATAAAAAAACCAGAGTATACGCCAATTGTCTATCTCTCAGGATCTACGAACTTCACGAATAGAACATAACATGAGCGCTTTAAACTTTTAAAACCTCTCTTTTAGAGTGGAAGTTAGAAGCCTTCTTGCGATAAATTATAAATATAAACTAGAATGTACTTACAGCTATAGAGGAGCAGAGCCAGGCGAAGAAAACGATCATGACAGACGCGCGCACTTCGCGCTTCATGAGGAATGGCACGTATGCGTGGCGGAACAGCTTGTACAGCGCGCTCTCGCCTGTAGACTGTGCGTCCGCCTTGGTGCCGCTAAGGCAGCACAATACGTCGAACCTACAAGTGTATATAGCTATAGTTTTATACATTTTTGGAGGCATAGTTTCCACATTTTATTAATTCAATCCGAATAATTTATTAATTAGATAGGCACATAGCCGTTTTATCACATATAAGAATAAAAAACAATTATAATGATTAGTTACCTGTTAGCATTTTGCCTATGAGTATCGATGGCCAGCAGAGCTACGAAGCAAGTGACCTGGAGCAAGAAATCGACTAGTAACGCCGCACCTGCATACAACGCGAACGCTCGCACTGCGGGCATGTCGCTCAGAGCACCGAGGAAGAAGCATACCGACTCCGACACTGAAGTGAGGAACATCGACGGACCCACTTGACCGAGTCTATAAGGAACACAACATGATATTATGAAAAATTAATAATAATTGATATAAGAAGGTTATAAATATTTATAATACTAAGGTAGTGTTTGCTAGATTCAATAATTAATAGAATCAAATTTAAATTTAATTAACTAAAACTTTAAAAATTAATTTAAAAAAGAATTATGTGTACTTACGTCCTACCGATGTGCTCTGCTACTGTCTCGTTAGGGCGGCGTGGCTCTCGCTGACTGCTCTGTACCAGTATGAAAATATTGTCGACGCCCACAGCAAGTACCAGGAATGGGATTACCTCCACAATAATCAGAGTGGCTGATACACCAGCAAATCCAAATATGCCCACGGAGCACACCACTGAAGCAAGCACTATCAGTACACCTGTAAGCAAATTTTTTGTTTATACATAAGAGACAGAGAGGTAAATGATCTATTAACAAACTCTATATAATTTGGCAAAACAATTTTTTCAAAAAATTTAATAAATTAAAAATTGATTATTATGTTATTTATCTTAAAAAATCCAATGAGTGATAGAACTAACCTCCAAGACCGAGGGTGACTTTGCTGTCAATCAGCAGCCGAGAGCAGGTAGTGAAGCGGCCAAGTGAAATTGCGATGTACGCAAACATAATGAAGTATGACACGAGGATGGTGGAGACGTCAGACTGCGACTCGCGGTCTAGCTCGTCTTCAATAGATCGCTCCGAAGTGTAAGCGATGTCCATGTACGGCGGCATCTCGTTCTCCGTGTAGTTCTTCATGAACGATATGAACTCCTTCTCCCATTCCAGTGCCGGTTTCAACTGTGCGAAATAGACAAACCAAAATTAAAACAGATCACAAATTAGTTGAATTGTTTTATAGATACAAAATACTAGGATTATTACTAATAGTTTTCGTTTCCGGTGACTGAGCTTAACACCTTGAGTGGTTTCATCCTCAGTTTCCTTAACATGTACATGTGTGAAGTAGTAACTCTCGTTGTCGACCGTCTGGTTAGTTAGCTTGAAGAGCGTTGTGTTATGGCACTAGATTGACTACTTGAATGAAGGTGTAGCCAGGCGGATACGGAATCAAATTAGACTTCTGTATTACAAGGCAAAGGCTTAGCAATTGTGGCACTGAGGCAGTTATTGTAAATTTAAGACATATAAAGAACCCATATTTTGTAAAATTCTAGTACAGGGTAAGATTAAGTGTAATTAAGAGAGAAGGTAGAAAACCGTCTCTCTCTTCCTCGAGAGAGTTACTTTTATCTATGAGAATAGATAAAAGTAATTGCCGGTTTATGAATAATTTATCGTACAACTACTATATAGCAAATTAGTTAGTAACCTGATTCTTGTCGTGCTTGTTGTTGACGATGAAGGTGACTATGATAGCAGTGGCCTCGTGGAAGCGGGAGCTCTGCGTGAGGGGCTCGCCTGGTGCGAGGAACCCACCCAGCGCGACGCCTGGCAACACCGGCCCACCGTACGGAGCCAGACACGTGTACGGATTGCTGCAACGGACATTTAGATTTATACAGGTGACGTTTTATTATTTTACAAAAGAATAGAACGATGGGTAATTTACCTGATGGAAAATGCTGCACTTGGCATAACGATATTATTATACTTAGTTCGATATATACTACACCACATTATAATTACATTGTGATGAATTTCTATAGCGCCAATAAAACCGGAACAAAATTATAATTACACAATGGGTTTTTTTTGGCAGCAGTAGTATCAGTAGTAAATAATCAATAATTATGAAAAATATTCTGTGGCTTTATTTAGGGCTAGAAACCTCCACGGAAAATACTGATTCAAATATACTTCTTATAATTTAAATGTTTGTGGATAGTTTGTACCTAGAGCACGATAGCACAGTATCCAGATACTGGTTATCTTCAAGCGAGTCTATGAAGGTCTCGTTGTCATTCTCCCACCAGCCCCAAACGGACTGCACTGCGCACCGGTCAGCCGACATCGGTTCGCTGAACGGCGAAGTCAGAGGCGCGAAGCAGATGTCTTGAATCTTAGTCTCGTTGCCGAGCGCTGCGAAAAGTTAGAGTTTTAGACTTTTTTTTAAATCTTTACAAAGTACCAATGTCCAATAACTATACTTAAAGGGTTGAGATGCGTTGAAGATTAGTAACACTGGCACGCGTATCATTTATTTTCTCAATCCAATGATGATAATAAGTGATTTATTTTCATATTGGATATATGAAGTTTTTGATAATGGTTATATAGGAATTTTCTTTTTATTGTTACTCATTAACGCCAGCTTTCTCGTGTCGGAGGCCAAGACTGAATTTCGGTCGCTTAGCTAGATTAGTTATTCAACAATGAACTCACCCATAATCTTTTTCTGCAAATCTAGTACTTGAAGCATGAACGTGGAGTTGAAAACTGGACCAAAGTATATGGTTCCTGACGGCGTCTCATGTTCAATCTTCGGCAGACCCTTTGAGCTAATGATAAGCATTTCCGTGCGATAGAATGGCTCGAAGTGAGAATCAAAGAAGTTACGCTCGACTCTCGAGCGTGAGTTAGGCGCCGCCCACAGCTCCACCGGGTTAGTCGTCACTTGCATATATTTAATGCCATGGCCCAAACCGACCACTAAACACAAACCTGTAACATTTTTAACGAAAGTTTAGTTAAAGTTATATTTCTTTTATTTTGTAATTTTCCAAAAGTATGTAACTTAATTGCTTCGTGGTAGGGCTTCTTTTGATCTGTAATGACTATATCACGAATGCACGAAAATATAATTATTTATATCCTGTAAAAGCGGTATTAAATACTGGTAATAATACGCTTTGCTTGTCAAACCCGTAAGACTTTCTCTTATCGTACTTACCAAGAAACAGCACAATCCAAGGTCGAGATGCCATGATGCATCCCCACCACTGGAAGAAATCTTCCAACTTAGTCTCCGTCTCCGCACCCAATTTTTCGAAGAACGTCGCTTCGCTCACGTCGTCGGGCTGGTTCACCGTCCACCCGATAGTTGTAGGATTTGTGGTCATTTCTTGATTGGTTTCTGATGCCACACCTGAATTAACAACATTATTTTGTTAAAAAAAATTACTTTTTTTCTTTAAAAACACTAAACGTTCAATTTATTCTATACGATTTAATCGAATCTAAAGTTTTACTAAAAATATAGTTAAAAACTTTAAATTAGTTTTATTAATTGATGACTAACCAAAAATTTTCATATCCAAAAACGATTTGGAAACAGATGTGTAATGCTTATTTTTAGTCTTCTTACTAACCTAACAGAATCAAAGATGGGTTCCAACGTAGTTAATTTAACTAGAACATTAGATCTTTTAGTTATTTATCGTACTACATTAATATATGTATTTATAACATACAAAACTATCACAATACAGACATAACACATTTTATTTAAAATCAGACATAACACAAAACGTGTATAGACAAAACAGATTGTGTATATTTCCTTTGGGAGGGTAGGAAAGATTTTAAAAATTAAAAACATAGCTATTTTCCATTAGTAGAATTACATCTTTAATACACATATAAAATCAAATCCTAAATATAACTTTTTGTGTCAAATCTATATATCGCCAATACGATTTAACGTTACTTCTAAGTCTCCCCTATCCACAATGATTAGAGGCCTTTTGTTAAGTTTTATTACTATTTAGCGGTTTTTGAAATTGCCACAAACTCGGTATAAACTTACTTCTTAAGTTTAGTTACTATATTGACTAATTACTTCATCAATCGCACTGAACTGACAATAATATTGGGCTAATATTATACATAATATTTAACCTAAATTTCTAATGGTGTTAAGTGATAATAAGGCTGTAGATAATGAAATGACAGACCTCGGTGACAATAGGCAAATGGTTAGCTACTGCCCCATAAATTACTATTACGTTTTAAGTTTTTTTTTTAACTAGAGTTTAATTCAATCAGTTCAGTTAGTGTGTATTTCAATAAATAAATACACCCATGCATAATAAAGTTATTTTGCGATGTCCAAAAGGAAATTAGAAACACACATGCAAATATAAACATAACCAATAAACAAATAATTACTTGCAAACTACTTTAATCATTATAATCTTCGATCAACAAATATTTACTCATCTGATGTTACTTTATATCTACGCGTATCAGAACGTATATATGAGAAACATTAAATTGTTGATCGAAAATTATTTTATACGTGTTTGTGTTGATAGTGTAAATATCTTTTACGTGGTAATTATTTAAAAAAAGGACTATTGAGCTCAAAGAATTGTGTAGGTGTGAAAACACAACGCAAATTGTCTCCCAAATTATTATTATGTTTAGATTATATAAAATAGTATATCATAAACCAGTCGAGATGTTATCACATCTGAACAGGCAGGTCTTAAAATACAGTTCTTATCAGATCAGAAAACTGTAATATTTGCACACTACTATTTACCAAATCTTCCGCGATCATTGTTTGAGTAGAAGTTCACATTACAGAACATTATCAAGATTGAATTTTTATATTAGTTGGCTAGGAATTTAAAAATGAAGAATACTTAGCTGAGATATTATAAATTCTATATCGAAGGACCCAATGTCGTGTATCGTGTGAGTGTGTATGGTGATGATACGTACTAGATCTGTGGTTGTGCAGCGGACTGGTCTCGGGCCCGCCGCCCCGACGCGCCTCAGCACCTCGCACCCACCCGTCTGTCCCCAAGCACCGAGTTAGGCACCGTCGAATTCATAAGCTTACAGTATAACCATACAAAAATCCATCTTATATGTAGTATACGAAATTCAAGTATTTTAATTTAAAAAAATCTTTAAGTTAACGTAATTGGAAATAGAAACTACATGAAAACCTAATGATTTTTTCACTTATTACACTTATATTAATTCTATCGTACCTAGTAAATACCTTTAAAATAACAAAATTAAAATCTCCTAAGCATAGTAATTGATTGCCATTTTATCATCATATAACTTGTTACTTTAGTTTTGTATTAATATGTTCAATAAAGAAACAAAAGCCTAGCTTTGCACGTATACTTCATTAGAGAGTATAAGTTTTCGTGCAATAACTTAGACAAAGAGAAGAAATCAGAAAAATGTAAACACAAAATTATTCCAAAAATATGTAAGACATTAAATAAATTAATTCCTTTTTTATTATTATTAGAGTAGATCAACTGGTGCTTCACCATGAGTAAAACAATAGGACAAAATTAAGAAAAGTTACCAACAACCTGTTCTTCCTCAACTTTTTTATTACATCATCCACTCTGAAATTTTATCTTTTTTGAACAAATTTTCTTTTACACAATATGTTTCAAAATGAAAAATAATTCATAATATAAAGATAAATCACAATCTAAAAATCTGATATATTAAACCAATGTAAGTATAAATATCAATAACAAATATAACAGATAAGATGGATTTTTTTATTCAATTAAATAACCATAACTTAAATAAAAACTAATATGAGTGTCCATGCATTATACTCTTTTGATGCAACTAAAACATTGGTTTGTGAATTTATGCAAATAAATATTATAGTGCATGGCACCTCATAACCTTCACCACAATGGGTTCACCATCACGCACAAGTATAATTTATTATATAAAAATATAAATACAGATCCCAAGAATTTTTTTTAAATGGTCATGAAAGGATAGAAATATAAATCTTGTGCGTAATTTTACAATAGACCAATATTACATTTTTTTAAATATTTCCTACGAATTTTTCCATATTTTTTGTAAAAGTTGCAAGAGTTTTATTTAATCTCCAATTTAATACAGTTCACTTAATAGTAAATCATTATTTATAAGAATTCTTTAGCCTTTTTATCTTTTTACTAAGTACTTGTACTTTCTCAATGTACACGACCACAGGAATTTGGGACATAATGTAATATTGTTCTATTGTTATATATTTACGTGCAGTTAGACATTGGTAGAAATAGTATATGTTTCCTTCACCAACTACTAACTGTTTTACAAAGCGTATTAAAAGTCCAATGCCATATAAAAGTATCTGTAAAAAAGGTCATTCGTTTACATAAATAATATTATTTACTAGCGGTATAGAGATATAAATATCTGTGTAAATATAATATTCTACATGTGTAACTGGTGTTTGTGTTATGTTCTAAAAATGGAATAATAGAAATTGTATCACTATCAGCCAATAGAAGTCCATGGCTGTATATATGAGCCTTCGTCAAAGATTTCCAGACAAAAGAGTATATTAAAGTAATAAATATTAAAAAAATTGACTCAGAGGACTTGCATTAAATAACTATTGCTTTCGTGTAATTGTAATCTTTTCTTTCTATATTTAATTATCCTTATTTTTCTATGTCTATAAAATTACGAGCGATGCTGTTTCTTTTTATATACAGTCAGAAAGTGGATACGAAAAATCTTTCTACCAAAACATATGTCCCCGGAATCAAAACAAAGACTTCCGTATTACTAGGCAAGTGTTCTACTCAACAATAACAACCCGGAAACAATCGTATAGTTATAATGAAGGCAATTAAGGTTATCATAATAGACTATCGCATATTAACTAGTTTTTCCAATATAAATTTTTTTAAATATTTGATCGAGCATTGGACAAAACGAATGAATCAATGAGATATAATTTTGATTTTTAAAGTCATTCAATATTATAGTTTTTATAAGGCACATCCCAACAGATACAACAATGCGTGATATTAAATCTGTCATGTTAAAATTTACTTGAGTTTCGATTGGTTATAAAATATATTAATAATAAAATCTTATAATACTACAGTTTATATAGGATCACATGTGTTGTTTTGTTCATTGTTTAGTCTACTCGTAATAATGTGTCATTATATAGGCCCTCGAATATAATATGATACAAATGAGTATTACAGGATTAGATATGATTACAGAGTATATAAATCGTGAGAATAAAGAAATTGAAATACCAAGGGGACGGAAATGTTTTTTGTGTTAATGAAAATTAACTAAATGTGAATATTAAATTAAAGCCAAGAGGTATTTTCGTCATAATTTTATATATAACACTAATGAAAATATCAGTGATCATCATCCGTCTAATAATGCAATGTAATCAGAAATTATTTTCAGAACAATAATGAATCCCTACAAATTATCAAATGTGTAATTGACCGATTGATCTTTTCCTACCAAGACTTATCATCGTCTAAAAAAGCTGGATTTAAGAAGTATGGAATTAATGTTGGTCACTATATGTAAGTTATAATAATAAAACCTACCTATTAATTTTTTTTGGTTTGGCTTTCTTAAATTTTTATGCGATCTAGTAGTAAAATTAAAAAGTAATGTTTGTTAATAGCAAAGCATTAAGGATAGACTTACCAACTACATTTTCCTGAGGGTTGCAACAGTAGACTCCGCTGACGAAAAGAGTGGTGAAGATGAGGAAGACGATGGCCATGACGAGTGCGTACCCGTCGGTGCCGAGGATGGTGAAAGGACGTGGCGGCGGCGGTCGCGGGGGCGGAACTGGGCATGAGGCGCGGCAGTCCAGGCACGAGCAGCCCGGCTGGCCCTGAAAAATATCAACATTATATTTACTGGTGGTAAGGTCTCTATTGCCGAAAACCGTCTAGTAACACAAGCACCCATACCTCAAGGCGATACACATACACTATAGTGGTATTTGTATCGTCCTATCAAGCGTAATATCGTTATGAGCAAGTGCATCATCTATCAGCAGGTGAACTTCGCTTTTTTTTAGTAAGGAATGTCATGTCATCCAAAAAATTTAATTATATAATTATAATTATACCCTGAAAACACAACACAAGATGTACCAGCTGTTTAACTACACCTATTTTAAACCAAACCTAATATTTTTGAAATGAATGCATATGAATTAGTATAAAATTAATATAATAATTTTTTTATTAAATCTACAAAAGTCATAATATCATTACAGAAAGAAAATATTTCATGTAGAAACATTTTTAAATTGAATTTGAAGGATCAGTCAATTTGACTGGTCTATGTCTCTGTCTGGTCTATGTCTGGTCTGGACTGGGAATCTAGTGTTAATTCTATTCGTAGATTTTGTGAATAATATTCGTTGTTTTCAGTGAAGAGCGCAGCTTTGTTATAAAGGAGTGTATCGCGTACTATCAACTGAAGGTCCTTTTCATCACGACGCTTAATCGTATAAAAAGTCATAAATAATTAGACATACTATAGTAAATTGGTAGTGTGTAAATTTATTTTACTTTATCATGAACATTTTTTCATATTTGATGGGCAAATACTTGACCTAATTTCAATGGGGTTAAGGCATTGAGGCCATAGACGGTAAAGCGTGCCCGGTCAGAATACTTTTTTTGCATTCGTTCTCTTAGTCAATCTTTTTTTTTTACACGGTGGAATCCTTTTACGGAGCATCCGCCGGTGCAATGGGTGAACCCGAAAGGGTGGGACACGGCATAGGCGGCCCCTACCCACTGAACCTACCGCGAAAGCCATCAGCCGTTATGAATGGGATGACCCTGAACTGTCAGCTACAGGGCACTGTCTGGGCCTGGGCCAAAAGCTCGTGTACATCTTTTATTTATTTCTTTACTTTTTCTGCAATACTTTCGTTCTCTTTCCTTCCCTCATTTTTTCAATTTTCCATTCATCTTTTCTTATACTCTTACATTTTATGCCCAGAATACATTACCTTTTATTGGTCGATAGCCGGAACACAGTGATACTGCTGCAGGGCGGATTTTCAATATACAGGTATTAGAAAGTTCAAAGAAATCCTAGTTTGAATCAAATTCTTTGATGTTACAAGGCCATTGTTTAGTAATAGTATGATCAAGGGCCTGAAGAATAATTCATTAGGATTTGTTTTTCAGAACTTACGTTGGATCCAACGCTGCAAGGGCGTGTAGGGGGCTGGTACGGCGTGAAACCGTTTTCTGGCTGGTCGCCCGATATGTAGTTGATCTGGAAAGGCACGTAAGCAGTGGACGCGTCGCCCATGAAGTCGAACCACCGCTGCGGCGTGCAGAACTCGGCGCTCCAGGACCCACACATCAAGTCCAAGGCGCGCTGGTTGCTCGAAGGCATTTGCACCTTGAACCGAAACAATATCACGTAAGCCTCTTGCTAGAGATATTTAAACATTTCAACAAACTAAATAAAATATAATCGTTAATATATTTGACCATAAAGATAAGCAATAAAATACGTATAAACATATAATCAAATATTTTTTTTAAATAGCTTTAAACCAAGCTATCATTATTATGTTGCCGGAAAATGTCCAACCTGTATTATAGCTTCCTGAAATAAATTGATTACATATGGATGCAGATAGAGCAGGATCGATCAGACTGGAGATTTTTTGGGGAGGCCTATGTCCAGCAGTGGGCGTTTATCGACTGACGTTTATGTTGATAACTTGTGATTTATTAGCGATTTGTGTATACAAGTGAAATTACTGAGGTAACGAGACTTTACACCTTATTTCTCAAGACGATGAGCGCAATGTAACCCTGTATGTACCATCTTAACCAGCGCTACTTTGTTATGTAATAGTATAACTTACCATTAGGTGAACGCCAAACTCGTTTCGTCGACTCGTCAAATTAAAAAAAGACACCTCTCTTTTTGATGTTGGTATATCAGTTGAAAACATCTACCTGTATACATGAGTCGAACGTTGCATTCATGTAGGTGGCGCCAAGGTGAAAGTCAATCTCGTCTATCTGTTCCGTTGTGGCTGAAAGAAGAACAGATTTACATTATTATTATCATCACAAACGATAGACGACAACTGTTGGACGGACATATGTATGTATGTCCACTTTACAAGAGACCTATAGTTTTGCCCAAAATTATATGTATCCTTATGAAATCGCTGAGGTAACGAGATGCTGCACCATCTTAACTAGCGACGTATTACTATGGGGAATAGTATCACTTACCATCAGGTGAATGACATGTCCCTCTCGTGACCGCAACGAATAATACAATATAAAGTTATAAATTTAGACTGGGGATTTTTGGGTGAGGCGTATGTCCTGCAATGGACGTTTATCTACTGATGATGATTAAAAAAATGGTTTAATAATAATATCTACATCCATCCTTTGATTTGTAAATTAATCAGATTCTCACCAGTCACTTGAAAGTTTTATTCTTGTATTAGTTAATGTAAATTAATTACCATTGTAAGGTGATACTTTCACAGTTTTAAGGTATTTGCTGTGATCGGGCGCGCAGGTCATGCCGCAGATGTGCTGGAGGAAGTTCTCGTAGCAGGCTGGGCACCGCGCCAGCAAGTTCTCTGCCATTTCGATCTTAGATGCTAAGTTCTGCAGCTGCTGGATGTTGCAGCATGACATGCCGCCCGCAGCGATCGACGGACAGTACTTCTGGATGATTGGCTATAATAAAAAAATCGTTCTCATTAGTCAACTAAATTAAGTAAACAAAGTATTAAAAGTTATTAGATCTTAATTATTACAAGTGTCCCATACAAAATTCTGAAACTTTGTGCACCCACAACTCGAGAACCCGACCACATACCAACATAACTCCAACAGCTCTGATCTTATCTAAGCGAGATCTGTCTGTATGACAACATTTCAGCACCAGCTCCTACCCATTGTAGTTCTAGAGATTTAAAATTGTTGACGGACAGACGGACGGACGGACATTGTCGTTTAAATAGGGATTCTTTATTTTTAAAAATATTAGTATTTTTAATTTTTAAAAACTTCTTTGTAACTCCTAAAATAGGGTACAATAGGCAGACTTAATGCCTACAGGCATTCTCTACCAGTGAACCTATGAGGTGAGAGATGCTGTGGTAGGTGAAGTGTGAAATTTAGATTTAAAGCTTAAAAAATAATCATATTATAGTACACACATATACTTACTTATATACATATACTTATAACAATGAAATATAGACAATTTTTTTTTTTTAAAAGTCATGTATGACCTTTCTTGAGATCTCTAAAGTAGGTCGTCTAATTAAAGTATTGTTGCGAATAGGACTTTTCCTTTATCACGTAGCTTTGTAATATGAAAATAAACACCCGTCTGAACAAATTGGTGTGGAATTCTCCTGCCTGGGTGAAGGTGCGGAGGAAGTCCAGCTTGCCACCTCGGCTGCCGATTCGGCTATTTACACCGACGGCAGCCGCATCGACAACAAGGTGGGCGCGGCGTTCTGTGTCATGCAGGGCGCCGTCGCAGTTAAAGACCGAAAACTCAAGCTGGGCAACTTCTGCACTGTATTCCAGGCAGAGCTGCTAGCATTAGTGGAAGGGACGGGGTACGCGGCCAGTGGGTCGGCTCAGTCGTATGCTGTGCTGAGCGACTCGCGGTCCGCCCTCCAGATAGTCGCAAGATCTGACACCCTCCATCCCTTAGCGTTACGAGTAAAAGAGAATGTTATGAAAGCGAGAGAGCAAGGGAAGGATGTAAGATTGTATTGGTTGAAAGCGCACGCGGGGACGGAGGGGAATGAGAGGGCGGACCAGCTGGCCAAGGACGCGGCCCTAAAGTGTAAAAGGAGAGCTGACTACGAGGACTGTCCTGTATCATTCGTCAAGCGGCAGCTCAGGCTGAATACGCTTGACGAATGGAATAGGCGGTATGTGGAAGGTACCACGGCG
>DWLS01003281.1:0-16075 GCA_018246255.1 Pachliopta kotzebuea | reverse complement strand
CGCGAGCGCAGGGTCCGATGAAGCTTTCGCGGCCATAATAGTGGCCGAAAGCATCGACATCACCCGAAAAAAAAAAAAAAAAACAAGGGTATATGAAGAAAACGATATGTATTATGAGTTTTTGTACTTCCCATCTGTTTCCTGTTTTCTATATCCTCTTAGTTACCTTAATTGGGCTATACAAAATTACCTTAACAACCATTATCATGGTCCTTGGAATAAGAACAAAAATTTGTGTAATAATTCTGTGAAGACAAAATGTTTTTATCATAGATAAACTTAATTTACAATGACCAAAAAACAAATTGCAATTAAAATGACGTAAAGATATCAAAGAAACCAAAAATATAATTAATAAATTTTCAATGTTTTGTTATTGATATGATGTGGAAGACTTTAAGAGAAGAATAGGCTGCTACTGTAATTTTGCCGGTAACTGGGAGGTAGAATCGTAGTAGGATTGAATGGAGTAAAATTTGTTTAAAATGTTAAGTTTCTTTTTATCCACCTTTAATATTTTTGTACAAAGGTAAATTATTTCTTCCGCCTTCCGACGTATCCCTAATCATTCAAATACTAGTATTTGCCCATTACAAGTAATTTATTCATAACCACACTAGATGTTAATAATTATAAAAATTCTGCATCGTACTATGCTTAATGTACAACGAAAAGGTTTGAAAGAAAAAACTAGATTAAAGGGATATCAGCAAAATCGTAACGAAGGACAGAAGTAAAGAGTCTTAAAAGATGTTTATCGTTGGAATATTCGTTTCACAAAGTACTGCCCGTGGCAAGGAATCCTAATAAAATAGAAAGAAAGAACCAGCTTTTAGTTTTATTCATTTACTGTTTTGTATCACTATTAAATATTTTCTTCGAATCATATATATATATATATTTACATAAATATATATACATGTGTACATGTATATATAAATACAATCATAGGTATTGACAAAAACTAGTAATTTAAGTAAGAGGATAATATTTGGAACTCTATGAAGCGACGAGACGAACAAAATACTAACTCATTATAGCTTTGGTTAGGGTGGCATACACTGCCCCACATTGTGTCTGGCACCTATAGATCTAAGTCTCGTAACTCAAGTATTTTACTATCTCACAGCACCCTTCAAACCGGAACTCAGTAATGTTTGCACAGTACTGTTTGTCGGATGCAATAGAAGCTGCAGTGGTACCTACCAAGACGGCCTCCAGCAATTGAGACCTACCTAGTAAACAACAAAGTTATGCCGCGGAGGAATACAATTATAAATTTACTGCTGTGTCTTTTGAACTCATTTTAAACCCATTTTATAAGCTTGATAGAATTTTATGTGTTTCAAGAGAATTAAATCTGAATAATGGTTAGTAAAAGTAATTCCTTTCCTAGTTATTAGGGATTCGTTGACCCGTACAATGAGCTTCGACGGGGATCAAACGGGGATCACTGTTAATTAGAGGACGCCTTACAACATTTCTGTAGTGCCGTTTACGTATTTAAGACCCTTTCAAGCAGTTCTCATTACTTGACAATGTTTATTTTAATGTCGGACTCAATCATTTTGTTTTGTTTAAGAATCTAAATAGCAGAAGCTGAGGATCTCTCTCATTATATATAATCATTGATTATACTGAGAACTACTCGATAGCTTCGCCGGAGGCTTCGCTTTATATTTCTCATATTTCTTGCAAGTATAAATAGATGCGAGGGTTTATTATCATTTACTTGAGATGTAATCGGTATTCTATTAAAAATTTTTGCCCTTTGAGTTTTATTTAAAAAATCAAAACTTTCTATCTAATGTTGTTAATAATGCTCATTGTAATTGGTGGTATGTTGCAGCAACCTAACGTTGAGGTATATTTTCACATTTATGTTAGTAGTACGTTAGTAGGATTTCAATTTAATTGTCAGAGAAACTAGTTATTAAAAAAAAATAACTATAAGAAATATTAATAATGTTTATCATTATAAATATTACATTATTTATAAATATATTATAATTATTATGATGTATGTCATTTCGATACCAGCGTTGCATTGTTATATTTGTTAATCATAAAAATGTGAACGGCTATTTCTTTTAAAATGACCTACGCCGTCATCCTAACACATATACATTACTGTTTACCATATTCCTATTTCTACTTCTTCAAAAAATGGAAACTCTGCTTGTATACTTAAAAGGTCTCCTAAAATTATGAGTGAAATTAAAAAAGTTCAGAACAAAAAAACATACCAAACTTATAATGAAATTTTATGTATACAAATTTCTTTGTTTGCATGGCCTTGAGTTGTTTGTGCGAAAGAAACTTTTTATGTAAAAAGGGCGATATCGGAAGGGACAGTGATCAATGTAAATGAGTCCGAACTTTCATGCGCTTTCACCGATTGGATTATCCGTAAATGGATCAATCGTATTATTTTATAAGACTTAATTTTTTTGTGATGTAAATTAGTCTAAAACATTTTGCCTTAGTCTAGAATGCGAAATCAGTACTTATTAAAAAGGAAGTTAAAAAAAAATCATTAGTTCAGTCGACGTCTTGTAATCAGAATAATGTCGCCTTGAGACATAAGCTCTTAAGTCTCGTTACTCTAGTGATATCACTAACATACAGCACCCTTCAAACTGGAATATAGTAATGTTTAGACAGTACTATTTGTCGGCTGCAATAGGAGCTACAGCGGTATCCACCTAGACTGTCTCCGGCAACAGAGATCTACCACCAGCGAATCTACGTAACTACTAAAACTAAGTTATGACGTCTTTCAAACTTTAATGGAATACTTTATATATGTTAAGGAAATATCATACCGGAGTAAACATTGTATATATATTGGTTATCGTTCTCGTTTCTAACACAAAGACAGTGAAAATAGTTTTTTTTTAAACCTGTCCACGTCCGACCGTAAATCAGAAGTGTTTCGCGCGGTTGGTTCAATTACATGAATTTACTGCACCCCAGTGTACTCCATCTGATATCCGATGTCAGAATAGCTTAATAAATTGTATACTCCCGCAGAAAACGTTGCAAAACGAAAACATGAGAAAGTAATGTTAGACTTCCTGTCTTCAGCATGCCACTTCTGTAGATATTTTACACAAACTACTAAACATAAATTTCTTAAAATTTATTTAATAAGTATGGACATTAGAGAACTGGGTCGACAGATGTCCTGATGTTCATAGTTATAACGGATTACTTACAAGTTTTTCATTACTATTGATAGTCTGATCTACGCATGATCTTACTATGTCTTAAACCCTTGTAATGGTATTTTTATTGAATTTTATGAATTATAGGATCTCAAGGTTGTGAACTTTAACAATCATCAATCATTAAATAAAAAGCTGTAGAAACTAATTGATACGTCCTCTCCATAGTCCTCTTCATATCACAGATGCTGCAAAGCAACATGGGTAATAGACTATAAACTATTTTTAGTAAGGAATATAAATGTAAGTTTCAGACTCCATATTCAACGATGATTGATCATATGATGGCAACACAGCGTCAATATTTAAGAAAAATAAAGTAATAAATATTAAAATAATATAGTAATAAAACAAAACAAAAACTTTAAAAAAAATTAAGAATACATTTAATAAAAATATATAATCAAAAACTATATACTACTTTAAAAGAGTAAACTGTTTTGAATTCTTGTAAAGGCACGAGAATTTAAAAGGACTAACCTCTTTTGATCGTCATAAGTCAACTTAATACAAAATATGAAAGCCTTTATAAGATCTCTAAGTTAATTTTAATATGTTTGACTTGAATAGGTAAGAGGACTATATTTTAATAAACCTAGTTTGTTACTTAAATAACTATTATAGATTTTAAACATAAGTTTAGATTACTGAATATGACGTTTTTAAATACAGCGATTTATACTATCTATATACATAAAAGTATTAAGAATGTTATAATAATATTAAATAAATGAACGAATAACACAAAATCAAGGTGTATTTATAGAATAAATTGGATATTTCCCTCTCGTTGCGATTACGTCGTAATGAGCTATTTGTTTAAAATATTACGTCATATTGTTTTCTACTGTACTGTTTCCTTTATTAAAGAAAAGACCCGGACAAAATTCGACATCATCATTTTGTTTTATATATTATTAACGAGAGTATTTGTTATTATAAGATTTTTAGTATTTTATCCGCTTTACATATTCCTTTGTAATAACCAAAACAGGATCCACATTGTCTTTATCAACTTCAGACGTTGGCAATTAAACATCATAGTATTAGACATAAATTACGAATATAATATGCAAGTGGTGAGTGTTTGTAAAATAAGTCAAAAAAAGAGCTTCGTTAAAGAAAATAACTCTATATTTCAAAGAAACCCCTTGTGCTCAAAGGTGTTCCGAAAGAAAAATTAAGTGCCATAACCGATATTTCTTTAGTGCTAACCTTTTTATATCTCCCAACAAACGTTACTTCAAAGGAAGACAATTTATTAAGTCGCGCTGACAGTTGTAAGTTCGTGTACGTAAGGGCACAGTAAAACCTTGTTATTGGACCTGTTACGAGTAACATTTCTGATAAATGAAAGTAGAACACAAAACAGAATAACAATTTTAACAACTCTTTACTGGCAATCTATGATGTACATTGTCGAAGGACGGACTTCCGATGGAAGAGCGAACCTTTCGAGTGATGATAATAACATTCACCAATACTCAGGTCAATACGGATGCAATACTTAAAAACAATGTTAAGATTCTTGGATTGATGATACTTGTCAAATGAAACATTATTCTTCCAGACCTTATTAATGTTCACCAGTGCCAGAGGCCAAAGCATCAACTCCAAACATGATGTAGTTTGTTTAACTGTTTTGTAACTCTTTCTCGCTACCATTACTTACCATATTACTCAGTAACAAATAAAGTTAGTTGGTACCGTAACAGTAAGTAATGTAATACTGTCACCAATCGAGTTAAACGTATCAGAACCCGCGGAGAAATCTCGAGGAAAGCTTTTATCTTTTTATACAATTGATTTATAACTGACAAAGGGACCGTAGACCGTGCCTTTAGTAAATCACTTAGCTAAGTTTAATCAACAGAAGGTACAAGAACTTGAGACAGCGATAAAAAATCTCCTTTTAGATGGCCTGAATATGGATCGCTCCACTATCGTGGGAAGCCAATGTCCAGCAGTGGACGTTTATCGGCTGATGAGGAATATTGATACTTCATACAATAAGTTAAAGGATGTGTAGCAAATAATTTTATAAACCGTATTTCCTAGTTATACATCAATGAAAAATAAAATGAAATTAAATAAAAAAATAATACAAGAATCGATTTGTGATTAATAATACTAAATCAAAACCAACATAAATATATTTACGATGATACAAGTAATAACCTACCTAACCCTAAATAAATATATTTTTTAATCGATGATAGACTTGCCCATGACATCGTGGCGCTGGTTAAGATGGTATGCATGGCACAACATTGCGCTTGTCACCTTGTGACATAAGGTGTTAAGTCTCATTAACTCAGTAATTTTATTAGCTTACAATTCCTTTCATACTAGAACACAGAAAAGATTGTTCAAGCTAGGAATGGAATAGCATTTTCAACTTTCATCGTCATCATCATCAGCCGATAGAAGTCTACTGCTAAACATAGGCCTGGCTCAAGATTGGAAGGATTTAGGCTGTCCTCCACCACGCTAACCCAATGCAGGTTGATGGTAATCAGAGCTTAGTTTGTTGATTAGCAGGGTGCACCACAATCAGGTGAGGTTGTCTTGGGTCCTATGAGTTGTTGTGTTTTCAACTTTAGGTTGTACTATTTAAACGGAACTCTACGTTCAGTCGATAAAGTCTATTGAAGTCGGAAAAAATAGTTCACTCTAGAAAATGGTTTTGAAAATATGGTACCTTTCAAAACTGCCGAATACAAATATTCAACCCCGAACGATATATTTTCCAGATTGTTGGCCAGCCTTTATCGTACACTACCACTACAAACCTCATATTTTACACACCTGGCACCATCTAAAAATAAATAAGTCATGCGAAAATATACTGGTGCACAGTTGTATGTGCAATGGACAAATTTGTGTATGTTCGGAGCTGACTGAAACTCGGCGCTACTTTATCTGCTTCAGTCTATTCAATGAATAGTATATTTATTAAGAAATTTTCTTTCAGCTTATTGGTACTAGATTACTCATTTTAAGTGTTGCAAGAAAAGAATTATATAACCAATTTATAGTAATAATAACTGCGGTTGAATTTACATGGCAATAGACGGTAAGGAACTTATTACTCGCTATTATTTATCAAATAGATAAACTTTCATCACATCAATAAACAAAAAATAATTATTGTGGAAAAAAACCATTTTTCTGTTTATTTAGATCGCAAATCTTGCTTACAGTCTTATTGTGTTTCAAAAATAGGTAACTACGATTTAAACAAAAATTGCGAGTTGTGCATTTACTTACTCTGTATTTGTTATGTAGTGTAAATAAATCCTTGCCCTTACAAAATTTTAATCGTAAATAAAGTAGCACTAACACATTTGCACAGAGGTTTGTAACCGGTAGGAAACAAGAAAATATGTTGTCATGACAGAAACTTTCATTTGAAAGGATGAAATAATGCGCCTCCATTTATTTTCCGCTACATTCTGGCAAACATTTCTCTTTGTTTTAAACAGAATGACTGAAATATAAAACCTACTTTGTCATTAAAGTTTGTTAAAAAACATCGGATTTTTCTTGAAATAAAGAATCAGTAATCATCATCATCAATCATTATAATAAGTCACTACACTGCTTAAATATAGATTGGTTGATATCGAAAGTTCGAGACGAGTATTGTTGTTGAAATACGAGTGTATCACTTTACTTAAGATGTTTTTCTTCTCTACTCTGACCTTAACCGTCTTTCACCTTTTTGGATGTAAACGAAACTGAAAATTAAAAATACGACTTTATTGCATGTTCTTTTACCTCCAGTGTAGCTCCCATTAACATTTTTTTAATTACCAAATATTATCCAAATATTAGCATAACGTGTACTCGATGGTCGGTTTTTAAATAAAATACGACCACAACATTGGCCGGCTCCTGGCCAAGTTTGTGCCAAGTCCATGTTTCATTGATCTCTGCTGTTGGCTTCGATGTCCTCTCAATATTTATGTATAACATTCTTAACACAATATATATATATACATATATTAAATATTATTACATTTGAAGAAAATGAATTTTAACAGTTGATTGAAGAAACTAAAAGTTCAGTTAAAATAACGGCCCTTTTGTATGACAATATAAAAGAAACAAAATAACAGGAAAAGGTTACTGAGGTAAGTAAGGAAACTCTATGTATATTGGTAGAATATACATTACTAGAGTTGGTGAAAGACAAATATTATTATAATAAGCAGGTCAATTCACCTGATGAAGTTTTTCTTTTTCTAACTAACCTTTGTATAGACTAAATATGTTTACTTAACAATCGGATTAATTTCAGTTTTTTTTTTATTTTCAAGAATATTGTAAACAGTTTGTGTGGTATAAATATTAACATTAATTTATATTACGAATGATAATAATGTCTAATGTTTTGTATGAGTGTTTTTTAAATTTTTATAATTCTAAAAGGCTATGAAACCACTAGACGTTCATCCATAACAACGCGACCCTGAATAAGATGGTATAAACAGAAGTACATTCTGCTCGTCGCTTTGAGACATAACATATTAAGTAACATTACCTCATTAATTTCACTAGCTATAATGCTCTTCAAGTTCAACACAGTAATGTTTGTATAGTACTGTTTGTAGGGGGCAATATAAACTGCGGTGTTATTTAAACGGGCATCGGCGGTGAAGACTTACCAGCTGTAAGAATATTGGTTATAAATAAAATTATTTAATAATGAGTATTACATATTAACGTAACAATATTATGTTATATGTTTAATTAATAAAGTAGACAAAGTTACAATGAAATACATGATTTGTTGATAGTAGCAGAATGTTAGCGGTTTGATCGAAAAATGCCGTCGTATAATGTGAAAAAAGTTAGTTCCTCAGATCTTTGTTGGACTTTGAGTAATGACGGCACATTCGAGACGACAGACGCATATTGCGTTAAAGGAACTGACAAAACCGTTGAGTTACTTTATTAATTTTCCATCTTACATTAAACCAGCAGCACGACATTTATTAAGGGAAAAAACAGACGTCTGACGTGAACATTAAACCTTCAATGATACCTTATATATTTGTTCTGAGAAACTTTTTCAAAGAAATCCGAACTGACCGAAAACATTTACCGGAAATTTCAACAGAAAATAAAAAGTCAATCATAATTGAACATAAACTCAATATTTTATTATTTATTTTATTATTCACAACAAAACATTTGTAAAAACCTTAAGTTGATGGAAATGGATGTGGTTTAAGCTTCAAGTTGTGAATAACCCTTATTCCTACTTTTAGTGTCTATTATCTAATTGCAATAGCGTAGACACTTATGTGCTGTAAGGGTTACCGTTTGTAACTTTTGAATCAAAAGAGCTACATGAAACTAATTTTAAGATAAAATTAAGGTAAGGATACCCAAAATCCGAAACAAATAGTCTATAGCTTTTTTGGTGAAGAGATATGAATGATCAAAATTAGCACTGTGGAGGGGAAAAGCACAAAATAAATACTTCACTGAGAATCTAACACAAGTCATAAGACGTTGGTATCAAAAGCATGAAAATTATTCTCTAGGCCTTTGCATCGCTTTCTAATCTTATAAGATAATGTAGACTTGGATAAAGACAACGCATGCGTCTTCTTCACAATTTGCTTCATTTCTTTGTAATAAACATACTTTAAGTAGAGTAACAATACGTTTTAAAGATGTAAGATATTTTCCATATTTTTTAGTTACAAAACTAAAATCGTAATAATTATAGATTTGTCAATTTTTTTTTCATCACAACAACTGGAAGTGCTTACTCTGTAAGACTGGATGCTTGGAGCGGATGACGGTCAGGATGCTTGCATGTTTTTTTTTTATTTTGTTTTGGGATTTTTGCCACCAGCGGACATTAATCCCATTGTACCCTTGGTGGCATGTTATCAAGTTTGATTACGGCTGATCATTACTGTCATGTAAATATAGCTTATCCTTTACTTCACTTTATCCTGAAAGAGTATCCATATAGCTCTTCAGGTTTAAATGTTATAAACGTTACCGAGTATTAAAGACAGCGCATAAGCCTAGTTTACGCTGATGTAATCCGGAAAAAGAAACTAAAGTTCTATTACTGTTTAACAAGTTTGATGATCAACAACAAGAAAATATTTTGGACACTTACTACCTGCTCCTCACCTTTCACTGTTCTACAGTATCGTGCCTCAGCGAAATTGTTCAGCAACGCAAGCTTCTTTGTTTTGGTCAGTCATTCTATTCGTCACAGTCATTCCATTAATATAGAGAACTACACATACTACGGTGTAGTTTCATATCTACACTACAGTAATATATATTTATTACTATAGTGTGTGTTTCCTATTGTTTTAAATATTTATTTTTCAGAGATATAACAATTTTTTTATGTAAATGTATAAGGGAATTTAGGTGAATGAATTGCTGAGAAACCTGGATAAGCATAAATGGCCCATCTATTTTTTTCAATAATTGATAGCTTATGATTGTATGTTATTGCGAGGAATGTTCTTTTAGCCAAGCATTACATAAATAATTAAAGCAGAAAGAAGAGAGATAAAGGAGGTACCATAACTAATAATTAAAAATTATGAACTAGGTTTCTCTATTTTTAACTTTAAAATCTGTATTATTTCTTACACGTAACATAATCTTAAAGGGAGTTAAAAAAATCTAAAATAAATACAAAAAGGTCTAATAATATACAACACAGCGAGGATATGGTTCTATGGGAAGTATTTACGAGAAGTGCAAATTACCTGTGGTGTGTTCTGTAGGGTTAATGTTCAGTAGAAACCCTACATACTCCGGTGATTAACCAAAAGGTATCTCTTTGAATAATTATGGAAGATGATGAGTAAATAGAAATTATTGACAATACAATAGACGACAAATTCAAGCTTCACGTGAAAGAGCGCTCGTAATAAACTATCCATAAATCTAAGCATCCATTAGCGATAATGTAATTTATTGCCTTTCGTCAGGCTCCATTTATACCTTCTTTGCAACAACAGACAAATGGGAGGAATATACGCATGATTTAACACTAAATGCGTGAAATGGCGTAGTAAAGGGTTGTATAGAAGAGAGTTGCGCAAAAGTTTTTAACAAACTTTACTACTTCAACACTGAGCCATGGTAGCAGTAAATTCTCAAAATGAAGAAACTGCAAAACCAAGCTAAAGTTAATATTTAAATGTAGGTTATTATCTTATGTAGATGAAGCTATATAGATGCTAAAATTATCACAGGAGCTGCTGGTTGTGTTCAAGTGATCCCCTTTCTGCCACCATACAGCAGCATTATGTTACGGCTTGAAAGGCAATGTACAAGTTAAAAGGCTTAAACTATAAGTAGTTTAAGTTGACGTGGGTATTGTGGTGATAATCGTGCTAGTTAGCACCACATTTTTAAGGGCTGTATTACTTAGTATCAGATGAACGACGCTCTCGACGGGTTGTTAATAATAACTTACAGTTTTGTAAAGGAACGATGAGAAGGAATTAATTAAAAAAAAATAATTCCAAATTTAAACAATAATATAAATGGAACATTCAGTAAACAATTAATAAAGGAAAAAGGAGCAATGTTTCTGTCTATTTTTTGAAAATCGTATTATAAGGAAAACCTATACAAAGATTTAATAAATATTCGATCAAACGTCAAACGTTCGTAAACCACATTCAAAGAAAATTATTAGATTTCATCTGTATGTAATATTATATTAAACTGAGGTATTGAAAACATTATTTACATTAATTTTGTCCCCAGAATATTTTGAATAACCATGTCACTAAGTGGAAAAAGAAAGAGAGATTTTAGGTAAGCACATTATCTAGATCTAGAGCATATATCTCTCCTCTAACCTCCATACCTATCGGATCTAATTTGTCTAGATCTAGAAATCACAGTGAAATAAAAATTTGCATGATTTACTGGTGGTAGGTTCAACCGTAGCGCCTATTCTTATCATCAAACAGTAATGTGCGGACATTGTTGTATGTAAGTTTGAAAGGCGCTGTAACCAGTTATATAAATTGGAGTTTAACGTATATTTCATGGCGACGAGCGTAATGTGGTGCAGTGACTAACTAGCGCTAAATTGTTATGGGCAAGCGTGTCATGTATCATTAGGAGAAGTTTCTGTACGGAGAGTTCAGTAATTTCTAACGGCATTTGTACTGTTTGAGTCCCATCAGAGATACATAGAAATTATATTGGTAATTAGAAATAATAAATAGTTAAAACTGATAAATTATTGAAATATAATTTAATGTATTATATTTACGATATATTTGAGAAATATCAATTTTGCTCGAAACTAAAGAGAGAGAGAGTATATTTAATACTAAGGATTGACAATGAAAAGACCTTAAGAGAAAGAAATTATATTTTTAGGAATTGGTAAAGAGTTATTAGATAGAGACACATAAATTAATAGTTTTAATAAGCGGAATGGGAAGCATTTCTTTAGTCGCTTAGTCAAATCCAAAAGTTATATTCACTATAATGGTGGTAACTGATTTCTTTTAACTGTACTGGGTAATGTATAAAGACTAAGCGCAATACTTTAATCTCATACTAAAGTAGAAACGGATATGAAGCTGTCTGAGAATCCAGTCATCCATTAGGGGCACCTTAATTTATCGCCTTTCGTCAAGCTCCATCGCTACATCCCTTACATCGGCGAAATGGATGATCTGGAAGCGGAAAGTTTCAATAAATGCTTGAAAAAGTTTAAGTATTTCAAAGTATTTAACTTTATACAGTTTATGTAGCGATATAACCATAGCTTATAAAATTTGAAGACCATATTCTATGACCATGACAGCAAGGAATTCATGAAATCATGCCCGAATAAATAATGACGCATTTCTGACCAAAAAAAAATCATTACACCCTTTTTTTAAAAAAAAATACAAGTAGAACTATAAAGTATACATTCTATTATAAATAATATAAAATAAAAATAAAATCTCCGGACAGTGATTTTTATTACAAAATGTTTTATTCTAAAGCCAAAATACCCCTGAATACCTAAGCTAAAGTTTAAAGAAATACCTAAAGATTTAGACTTAATTAACAACATAAAAATTACTCTAACGATTAATTAAGAATGATGTGTAACTTAAGACAAAATTTAAATATATTGCGCTGTGATTATGGGAAATAACATTTAATTTTTCTTTGTTCTGTGTAGTATACTCGTACAGTAAAGTTATCTTGCGTTGTTCTTTTGTTACAATAAAACTGTTCTATCGCAGAGTAAAAATATTTCACAGCCTGCTCGCAGTTGTGGCCGCTAACCGCAAAAGCAAAATTGAAATATTGCTACTTGTCTACAAGGAGCTTGAACTATTGAACCACTTGAGATTGCTCCGTAGAATATGTCTGTATTGTATAATATTATATATTTTAATACTTCTACTGCATGGTTTTATATTTTTACTGTAAGTATCTATCTCCGGATTAAATGCCATTCAAGTTAATTGAATTTGAAGTCAAGTCTGATGTAACTTAAAAATTGCTTATAAAGTAAATCATTATAAATGCTGGCCTTTTAAAAGAGCAGGTTTAACTTTTTACTCAACGCGTAATACGAAATAAAGATACGTCTATCTTTTTATATGAAGTCAACTAAATGTATTATGTTCCCGTACATCTGTACAAACACACCGAGCCAATGTTATTACAGTCTAACTGAAATAACGTCAAATTCGATGGATGTTATCTTACATACTCGTAGTAAACATGTTTTCATATAATGTGATTTATTTTATACTAACCGTCATTTAAGCATACCTCTCGATTTTCCCACCACTGGGATTCAGATTTTTTTGTAGGAAGTAAGTCTTTTTACTATAAATGTAATAAGTTAGCTAGTTTTTTGGCCAAGCAATCTGATTTTGTTATTTTTTATTACATTTTTTTGATGGTCTTTGTTGTCATAGGTTTCGTTTCGAAAAGTAATGGCATCGAAGTTAGTAAAATTACTGCAACGACGAGACAGAAACAAAACTATTTAAAACTCTATTTTCCCCTGCATTCTTCTTGGTAAGAAATAAAATCTATATTGAAGAGAAAGGTTACCAGTAGAATTTTCACAGAGCAGCGTATTATATTCATTTTAAAATATTAGATGGTATCCCGTTATCTCGAGTAATTTTACCTAATAACGTGGATTTCAAACTTGCCTTCTAACACAAAAGGCCCTGGTACGATTCCGGTGCCTCTGGTTGTAAGTCTTCATCTGTATAACATCTATATACCGCCATAACCTTATTGTTCCTGCTATAAACAATAGATTAATATTCTGGACGAGTACGTTTGACCACAGTAAACCGTATAGTTACCTAACACGACTTAAAATTTTGATTAAGCTTTTAATACAATGTAAATATAGTTTCTGTATATATACAAACTACTGTACATCTTGGGTATCAATCATTATACACAGCGTAATATGATTTATGCTCCACTTCAATCCCGGGTTGTGATATCCATCACACTTGACGCACTTGTGTGGGAACCTAATTTTATTTATACTCGGTTCGAAAGGGTTTATTCAATTATTTGCTTTATTGATGGACTACGTCTTAAACATACATAGACATACTAACGTTTCCTTGTATCAAACTTGTACATAAAATACTGTGTATGTACTTTACATCTAACCCTTATTGAAAAAGATGATGCTGTGGATTTTATGTCTGTGTCTATTATATTGCAACTATAAAGAAGTAAGAGTTTTCCGTTTGGACACATGCAAGACATTCAAATGATGGTAAATAATACGTCTGCTTTGTGTCCGTTCTATATAATGTTCATCGCCTGGTGACGATACCCCAGTAATTGTACCAGCTACAACTCCTTCAAACCTTTACACAGTAATATTTGCAGATTATTGTTTGGTAATAGAAAAAGTTACCGGTATCTAATCGTAAGGACCAGTAAAGTCGTCATTTTAAAATTATTCTGATTGTTTTTATTCCATCAATTCTTCTTTTTTTCTTTTCGCGTGTTGCGTAAATAAATAGTTTAAAAGTTTAGTATTTAATATCATTTAATTTAAGTTTTATTTGTCTAAAAAGATTAAATGTATTTATAAGTGTAAACAAAACCTTTCGATGTTATCTGGGCGTTAAATGAAGAAAAAGAATATTGGATGGAGGTAGGAGCTAACGTTTTACCAATATCGCTTAGTTTGCTTATACACAAAAAAGGTCACGGCTTCGTGTAAAATACGTAATAACAATACGCCGAACGACTTGCAAACGCTGATATTGCAAATTTACTAAATCCCACTGGCCCCTGTGCCGTATTTTATTCGTTATCAACATTTTATTGACTATGTGTACGAGAATATTGTTTGTTTTGAATGCGCCATTGCTTTGTCAGCTAATCCGTTTCTAGAATCCCTTGCAATCGATCGATAATCAAAAATATATTGAACCAACATTCCTTACATTTACAGCAATACATCGTCATTTTGTTCCAGTTTATTAATGTCCTCTGCTGTTCGTAGACTCTTCTTAAAGAGGCTATGTGATAAGATCACAGAGAAAAGAGTTTTTTTTGGCAGTGGAAACTTGCCACCAGTGAGCTTTTGCTTAAAACTATTCCCTCCCCTGTTCAATGACGTGTTGCTGAATGATGCTGAGGATGTTTTATTCTATATATGAGAGCTTGTATATAAATACCATGACGCTTGTGAGATTTTACGTACTAGATATTTTGGTACAAAAAGTATTAATGTGCATTTCAAAAAGTTATACAAGAGTAATATATTTATTTTCCAACTAAATTAGCTTTTTCGAGACAAAATAGCTTTGTATCAATAAAAACCAAAACAAAAATTTTACATTGGTCAATGTGAAATGTAATCACGCCGTATTCCCTATTGTATAGCTCCAGTTATAACGTACCCAACCAAAATTGATGAAATTTTTTAAAAATATTAACACAGAGTGTATTGGAATGTTACGAATTTACTAGAATTACTTACGTTTATTTGAAAAAATTGTGTAAAATTTATAACACAAAAAAATTACTTTAACTCTAACGCAGTATGGTTCAAAATTGAGTAAATATTCATATTTACTCAATTTTACTGTAATTCTAATCTATTTATCAAACATGTTTGCAAGATAAATAAAATAAAAAGAGAACTAAAATGTTTTAAGGTCTTTTCGAAAAGATTTTTTAATTTAGGTTTCTAAGTAAATTATAGCATTTTTATACGAACGTTCAGTCAGGCCCTCAACAATAAGGTTTGATTGAAATTGCGGACTATTGTTGAAGACATTTAATATTCACCCCGATATGTGGGTATGCGATAGATTTACAAAAGATAATACCTATTCAAAATTGTGTTGTATACAACGTTTTTTACTAATCAAAGATATGCGTATAATTAAAAAAAATAAGAAAATAAAATACTGTTAAGAATATAGACTAACGATACGAGGCGAAAAGAGGAGGAAGGCGTTCACCTGATGGTAAGTGATACGCTTGCTCATAATAACACGGCGGGTAAGATAGTATTCACATCACTACATTGCGCTTGTCGCCTTGAGACGTAAGTTACCCTAGTAATTTATCTAGCATACAGCATCTTTCGAACCGTAAGACAGTTATATATCCACAGAATACTTGCACATAGTATTAGCACATAGTATTTGGCGGTAGAATCCCGAAAAGAGTGAAGCTATCCACTTTACTCGCTCCCGTAGTGCGCGCACTCCCGAACGCCTTAAGCGCAAATCTCCGGGACAAATCTCCCTCTTCGACCGGCCCGTCCCCTGGAAGGACTCGGTCAAATACCTCGGAGTTACACTCGACCGCAGGCT
>DWLS01003280.1:0-16076 GCA_018246255.1 Pachliopta kotzebuea | reverse complement strand
ATACCTATTATACTGCCGATAAACGTTAATGCAAATATTACTGTGTACAACTTTGAAGGGCGCAATAACTAATGGAAATGACGTAACGTTTTATGTAATATATATTTACAACACTATAGATCTCAGTTGCAGTTATGATGACAGATCGTAAAGGGCGGACAGTCTCGACCAGGAAACGCATCTACAGTTTATGAGTTTCAAATGTATTAGATATTTCAGTCGATGACCGGCTCTATGTCATCGGCTAAGCCATGCGAGGAGCAGGACGTTCACCCATTGAGTTCAGAAAGAGATTAGTTACATGCAAACACATGGCAAAAGGAAACCAGTAGAAACAGTTTATTTTTATGCGACGGAACGATTCGAGCAAGGTGTTCACCTGGTGATAAGTAACACTTTCCTATAACAACGTAGTGCTTGTCAAGATAGTATACACAACACCACATTGCGCTCGTCGCCTTGAAATGTATGTATGAAAGTGTTAAATCTGATTAGCCCATTAAATTTACTAGACGAACAAAATCTGTTTGATCTGTTTTTGAAATTTTTTGAGGGATTCCTCTAACCCATATCGAAAACAGATTTACACTCATCACCATTACCTTAATAGAAATCTGTTCCTTTAAAAGGATTCGTCGTCTATCAAATCTAATATGACAGATATATTAAGTAATCCGTCTTTTTACTCTCCTAAGGAAGTTAGTTAAATTATTGTTACCGAGATAGTCTAGTTCACAATTAACCTCGTATATATACAATATTAAAAGCACTTCTGTATGTTAGTTATATCGATTTCATTCACATAAATCATGTGTTTATTTCCGAACATTGAACTTTCCGCGGCGCGAAAACAGCACTCAATTGATTATAACAGCGGGTGCGAAGTGTTAACAAATTACCGAGCGCTATGTGAGTGATAAAATGTGTCGCAATAACACACACAGAGATAACTAATTAACGCCTGTCATAACTATTACACGAGTCACACACACAGTGCATAGAGACTGTGCACTTTATAAATCAATTAATAAACAATAACCGATACCTATTGTCTGATGTTTAATGTTTCAAGTTACATAGTTCATCGGATATTGAACACACGGAGATAGTAGCTTGAATATAATTGAAACATTCTTGGACCTTAAACACTATCTATTAAGAGTATCTAATGACAAGGATATTTTGAACAATCTGACCATCAAATTTCTATTTTTTATTTTACCGCCTTAATGTATCGTAACAGCAAATAATAATTGTACTGAAATAAAATTATACAGGCGAGCTTAACACTCTTTAAATTTTATACCAGCTGACTTTAGTCAAAGAATAAGCTTATATGGATAGCGCAATATACAACGGTAAGGAATAAAAACAAAACAAATATATCTAAAACAATCCCATACATAATACATATTTACTTAATGCTATATAATAAATATAATATATATAAATACATATACGCGCGAGGCTTACGGTAAATGATACGTTTGCCCATAACAAAGCAGCGCTGGTTAAGATGATAGTACCAAATAGCGCTCGTCGCCTTGAAACGTGAAATGTTAATTCTCGTTACCCCAGTAATTACACTAGCTACAATATCCTTTAAACCACAACACAGTAATGTTTTCACATTACTATTTGACAGTAGAAATAGAACTGCCTATCCAGACGGTCTTCGACAAAAAAGATTTACCACCAGTACTAATGATAGTTAATCATTATCATTCTACGGCAATCAATTGCTGGATATAAGTCTCTGCTACGGTGCGATGTTTGACCTGATCTCGACTGTTTGTATTCACTCTGTCGTCTCTATCATTTTGTATGGATAATTAAATAAAGATGAGAGCTAGTAACAGCTTCTTCGGAAGGACTAGTTCAGCTTACCAAGTTTTTAATAACAAGTTTGCGACGGAAGCTTTTTGGAATCAGGCCGTGGGCCCCGTGGTCCAAGTATCAGATGAGCTTTATTCGTCGTCAGCGCTGACATTAGAGAATATATTATAAGCTCTTTGTTGCGGGAGTTGAAAATAAAGTTTTTCTAAGTTTAAATAGAAAGGTAATATCGTAATGTTTATATGTGAAGTTGTTATAAATAATATGTTTACATAAGTGGCGCGCGGCGGTACGTGAGCGCGCGCACGTCGCCCGCCCGCTGATGACGTCACGCGGAACCGCGCGAAAATCTCCGAACAAGGCCGAGCGATGACCTCGCAGCGTGGACAGTACGTGGACGGCAGCGACCGAAACCGCGGTACTGCACCTACATTTTTTTTCTTCAACTACCACCTCTAGGCAGTGGCTTTTTTTATAGCAGATTCCCGGTATTTTGCCAGCACCGCCTCGACTGTCAAATTGAATTAAAAAAGGAGAAATCAGTTACCGAGAAAATTAAACAAAACAAAGGGTGTAAAAAATTAAACGGAAGGTAATGGTAAGAAATAAAAGCGCAAAGTATCACATACATAATAGGAGCAAAATTAGAAGAGCTCCAAACAAAGAAGTTTTCAGGAGACTGGTGAAGGGGTACTTTTTGGAATCACAGGAGTAGTTTATCTTATATGTTTTACTTATTTATGTACATATGTATTTATTTTTGCACTTCCATATTTGTTTTATATATATGTCTATACCTCCTTTTGTATTTATTTGTAAAATAATAATAATATATCTTTCACACCACCACATCATCTCCCACGTACTAGGTTGACTAGCAGAGAATGCCTGTAGGCATTAAGCCGCCTATTGTACCCTATTTTAAGGTGTTGCAATAAAGTTTTTTAAATAAAAAAATAAATAAAATTAAAAAGAAAAATGAAATTAGAAAGATAAATTAAACTAAAAGGGTTTTTTCACTGAAATTGTAAAAGTAGAAAGTAGCGATGGAAGTGTGGGAGGTGATATTTCAAAAGAGAAATGAATGTAAAAATCAGAAAGAAAAGAAAACAAAAAAGTTGTGGTGGTATTTGGGCCGTCGCCCATCACGCTGGCCTAATGCGGGTTGATGGTGAGCCAGAGCCTTGTTTTTTCATTAGCAAGGTTGCACCATGAACAGGTGAGGTTGGCTGGGATCCCGTGAGTTATTGTGTGGGTCCCCTTACAACCTCTGCACTTTTGCACGCTTCACCAGTAATCCTATTATCACTTGCCATTATGTACAATCTAAGACAAGTTTCATGCTGGTTGCGTCTCGAGTCGGAGATGTGACAATCTCGTATTAAGACCCCTCGGCTCACCATCAGCTCTATAACGGACCTCATTTCTGTCACCGGCCGGCACTATCTCATCGCCGACATCTGAGCTTCTTGCAGACGTATATTTTACTTGCATGAGTTTCCTGAGTAATTTATTATATGAATCAGTGCTGAATTCAGTGTGTCATTGTATACATTGACTTGCTCTGCTTTATTAAGCCTTTGATCGCTTACCTTATTTATATTTATGTTTATCGGATTGGTTCTGGTTGTTATCTATGACTTTGTATTAATTATTAAAACAAAGTACCTTATTGCAATTTTTATAATATTACCCTCATCTAGTAAAGCGCTAGTAATTATCACCTAGTTCTTAAGACAATCAACACCCCGCCTCATTAATTTAGTAATTTTACTAGCTCAAGCTTTGGAACTTAAAGCACGGTACGCAAACGTCTGTTTGGTGGCAAAAATAAGCACTGTCGTGGTACAATTACTCAGAAGGTTCCTAGATATTTCTTCAAAACTAATAATATTCACGTTCTAGTGTAGTATGTCTTTTCCACTTCGATATCTACAGCTGAACGGCGTTTTAATAAAAAATAATCCCCATCAAAACCAACGAACCGTTGGAACTATCAATGTAGAGCGCTCTAAGCGTCCAAACAATGCATCAAACATCTCAAAGAAAGTTAAGAACAAGGATATCAAATCCTCATCCGTTTAAGTTAAACGAATTAAAGTTGGACGTTGACAGAGGAGATGCCTGCCCAAATATTTCCACTGGTCTAATCGCCTGCTCGCCGGCCGCACGGTGGCCCCCAAACCGGGCCCAATTTTTGACAGCTACCAACTTTCACCATAATTATTATTTATACACTGTCCGCTGTTTATCTCCCACTTTATTATTTTCATTACCATGATAAATTTCACCGGACGCATTAGCTTTATCATCTTGAGATTACTTACGATGACAAGACGCTGATGTGGATCCGTTGGAATCATGGCCTCGTCTTTATAATTAAAAAAGAGCTTCTTTCCCAAACGATTCTTTACTTTTGTATGTTGTGACATGATGTTACACAAGAGATTTTAAATTAAAAAAGTTATGACTGCAGAGGAAATTAAATCTGAATTGCAATTAACTAACCGGATGTCCGATATTAAATAGATCACCCGATTTGAGAAATCGGTTAAGAAGAGTTCGTTTTATATTCCAAATTGTTGAGGGAAACAGACCATATTATAGATCAATTTTCTGTTCGTATTCGCAAGATTTATATGAAAACTGAAGCAACATATTGCATATTAGTGTAAATAAATTCAATTTAACGATAGAAACGTTGTTATGTAATCGACAAAGCGCAATTTTGCATCAAGCGAAACTTCTTTTGGAAATTAGCAATACTGAGTATAACAAGCAACCGCAAATACTGTATCCATGGCCCAGCTATTATTGTTGGATGGTGATGGCCCTACCTATGTACCGTTTTCTATTCGTAGATCTGCGTTATATAACTGTATTTAGACTCATAGCTTTTTGAAAAATTAAAAGTCAAAATGTTGTGCCAATCGTTTACAGAACTACTATATGAAACAATAAAGGTTTTTACCTATGATTTAATTTAAAAGTTGACCTCTCCAGACTCATCACCACAACGTAAGCATCTTCATTATCATCTCAAGGAATGAATATTCACTACTGGATATAGATCCCTTGTGAACAAATATCGTGGGGGAATATATACTTTAAGAAGGCAAAGTTATTTCTATTAAAGTAGGCATTACCCCCGTACAAACTAGAGGGTAAGTTAAAAATTAAGTTTTGTTGAAAAAACTTATATTTTACACTCGTATTCAAGGAAGTGTAAATATTTACTGAACGTTATTACCGGTACTTAAAGCTCTTTCACACTAGTTACTTGAATGGGCTGTAGCCCATTTATATAACTTGAGCCTGTAGGCAGCATCGATAACAGCATATCTAACGTTAACAAATACCCATGCAATAAAATTAGTTTTGACACTTGCCGAGATTGTAGACGGTTATTTAAAGCATAAACCTCACTGTCGAAGCGTCAATTAGATAAATTATAACAATTAAGCGGCACGCGGGGACGACCGCCCGCGTGTGCGGCCATAGCGTGACTGATCACTATTATAATCTTGCATAACAAACGCCATCTCGAATGCCGTGCTTTATGACTGTCTATGCGATAAACGCTTTGATATTAAGCTTTTAATTAATACTTAAACATTTTAGTGTGAGCTATTAAATTTAGATTAAGAAATATTGAATAATACTTGATGAGTTTTAGAGGATGAATTACGAAATTTAATTAAGGAAGGGAACAAAATCGAATGGAAAAAACTTTCATATTAATCAATCCTCGGCATTCCGTTTCTAGACGTATGCTTCTCCTTGAGGAACGCCACTAATTTATTTCACTGGATATTTAGACCTAGTTGCTACCAACCACCTTGCGAAAATCGTCACTCCAACTGGTCAAATGGCAACGTTTGCTCAAATGTGATCTATAAGACATAATCCAACGATCGTCACTCCTTCGCATAAATTGTCGCCATCCCAATACCACTTCGGTTTGCATACTGGAATAGCTTTGCCGATAACTTTAGTTCCCTCTTCATCACTCTATGAGCGACTCTAAGCCTTTGTAATAATCGTATCGTCAGGGTTTTAGCACCGTAACTAAACACAGGGGATTTCCTAACCGGTATCCAACATCAGGTTTTTCAACATCTCATCATCCATTATTAATTCATTTCTATACTATTGTTACGCGTTAGAAATAAATGCTATATTATCCACTTTAACGATCCAGAAAATCTAGTCTAATCTAATACTTAACTGTGGCATTTCCTACTTACGTTTTCAGTTTTTATAGTCACGGATGCTCTAGATGATACGTTAAAGTCTAATCTTTAGCGCCGTGTTATCTATTATTACAAGCACTTAGGTCTCCTGCGTGTAGCCCTAACCCTGCGTGTAACGACCACACGTCCACATTAAATTGTCTTCCGAACACTGTTCTGTTTTCACTTAGCTGGTCTGATTAGTGTTATTTGATCCCTAGTATATCGGCTTTCGCACTTCCAGCTGTAGTGATGTATTGAGACACTAATCTATTAACTAAATTGAGGATATTGAAACTGAGAAATTAGTAATATTAGATCTCAAGAGTCTGTTTCTGATATAAGAAGATCGTTATCAACGAAATGATTGCATCTGATAATCTTCTACCGATTCGTGTCGTGTTAACTATAAGATATTATCAATATTTCTGAGTGTTGTTAGTAATGGCTTTTTCTTTTACTTCTTTTCTTTTTCTACTTTCTCGCTTTCATACATAACATTTTCTTTCA
The DNA here is from genome assembly GCA_018246255.1 of Pachliopta kotzebuea. Taxonomy (NCBI): domain Eukaryota; kingdom Metazoa; phylum Arthropoda; class Insecta; order Lepidoptera; family Papilionidae; genus Pachliopta; species Pachliopta kotzebuea. The sequence goes on along the minus strand of DWLS01003280.1, from coordinate 9,498 downwards.
CTCCTTTTTTTATACTTTACTACATTTGTTTAATTTCTTTTTTTATACATCCCCTGTCAAAACAAATTCGCCGCATTTTTATCCTATTATTTTTCCACATACATTTTAGTCTTTCTATCAATGTTTTACATTTCTTTCCTGTTCGGTCTTCAACCTTATTTATTACAATTTTGTTTATCCACACCATTCTTTTTTTTAATTCACTTTTACTGTGTATGTACTTTATAAATTAACATTTCTTTTTAAATCTGTTTTAAATTTTAAGGACTTTAAGTTATCAATGTCGATATCGATGTTACGTTACTGGTTGGTCAATAAGCACCAAAGGGCTCTCATTACCGGCACCTACTGTGTCGGCAAATTGCTCGAGTCCCTTTAGACACGGATCCCTAACGAGGGTTAACAGAAGTCGCCGATATAATTCAGTTAACTAACGTGGTTGTTATATGTACCACTAATGATTATTGGATACCTTAAAAGAAATGTAGACAAAACTTTGTTTTATTTTATTGGAGACGAGCAAAGCGTTCACCTGATGGTAAGTGATACGCATGCTCGCGGAGATGGATAAGATGGATAATATAGTAACGTATGAATATTACTATACTAGTAGTTGCCGGTTGCATTCGCAACTAAATGTTTTATCTCAATAAAATGTTTAATATGAGAATAATCATATCATGAACAGAGGTGTCTGTTAATTGAGTTGGCAAGCGACATCCCACTCTGCACGGACGCACTCCAAGAAAGAGAAGATATAAATAGGATTGCTGTAGAAATAGGAGCTGTGATGGTACTTACCTAGATGATTTCCGGCAACAGAGACCTACTACCAGTAAAAACCATCATAAGTAAAAAGTGTTTTTGTGGTGTTTCCTATTTGATTTGGATTGGATTGATTCAAGTTTAAACTTGAATCCGTTTAAAATCGTCCGATCACTAAACCTCTTTCTGCTGACCATTCAATCACTTACAGAGCGGTGACGTTGTAGCCATAGCGAAAGAAATCATTCAAAACTCAATACAAACATTTTTATACTATTATATAATAAAATATATTTAATTTAATTAGTGGTTTTTTATTATTTATTTAACAAATTAATAACAAAAAAAGTCATATATAACAAGAAAGTTACTAAGCATTCAAGAAACCTCAACAATTTGTCAACAAAATAGTAAGTCTGTTTTGTAAATCTAGGGAAGAATATTTCTACCCATTATTTCTACCACTAGTGAAAAGCTAATATTACCATACAACATTATAGAAGACGCTGTAGCTAATTAAGTTATGAAATTATGAAACATCATTATTATTTGATGTTGTGTAAATACACATTCATAGTTCTTTTTATTTATAGTAAAATCTATATTTGCAACAATCAAGTATGAATAATCTTTTGGCTAGTATAGTATAAGTTAAGTGTCAAATGTTCCTTGTGGTAAGTAGTACTTCTACTGTTTGCTAGGATAATAAACACTACACCGATACTCTATTTTAAATTACGTTGTCCAGATATTTACATTAGCTACAACGTTCTTCAAACAGAAAAAATATCTTAAGCTACTTTTTAATGATGTATTATTAGTAGTTGCCCGTTACATTCGCAATTAAAAAACTAAAAAATAACATGAAATTAATAAATTCAAAACGTTGTTACCATAGCTACGTATATGTATATCATATGTCAGTCATTAAGTTGGCATAGCGACATCCAATTCTGCACGGACGCACGCCAACAAGGGAAGATATTAGTAGGACGTTGCCGTACTACTTTTGTCATTAAAATTCCGATTGCAAAACAACTAAGAAACTTCAAATGACTTTAGTATAATATCAAGCTCATTTTAAAACAATTTTGATGAAACCAATAAACTGCAATGATGATAATAGCATTAAAATGTTGCTAGTTATTTATAATTAAAATAAAATAGAGCTGTTTAACTTTAAAAAGAAACACAGTTATTTAACCATCTCTTTGAATTTACTGCGGAGTTTGATATAGAGTAAGGATCGTAGTTCAATGAAAGTTTAATTCAATAGTACCTTATAAGGACGCGAAATCGGAGAGAAGCGTGTCGAATCAGCAGATTGTGTGCAGCACCACAGCAATATCCATTGTGCAACGACATATAGAAAGCTCACACATAAACATGAGAATTTTTTGTTGAATTTTCAAAAAAGTTTACCTCTTTATGTATGTGTAATCAAAAATGTACAGGGACAGGTTTAAATTCAATTAAACCATACTTAACGTTAACTACATTGTCAATTTCAACAGAGATTTTTTAATCTGCTATAGACTGACTATCGACTTTAATTTCACATAGATTTAAGTTGATAATGAAGCAGGTGATGGTGAAGAATGATCGTTTTAAAAAGTCTGGCTCTCATATGTTGATAGTAGATAGTTTACTACTAGTAGGTCTCAATTACAGACCGTCTAGGTAGATACCACCACAGCTGCTATTTCTACCGCCAAATAGTAACGTGCAAATATTACTATGTTCCAAATTGAAGGGTGCTGTATATAAGAAATTACTGGGGTAACGAGACTTAACATCATACCTCTCAATGTAACGAGAGCAATGTGGTTTTATGTATACCATCTTAAACAGTACCACGTTATTATAGACAAGTATATAACTTCATCAGAACCACAGCAGACCTTCCCGGCCTTATACTTACCTCAATAGATTCTTTGTTTTCATAATATTAATAAACTCATTAATTTATAAGTTAATATCATTTAAAAGCCTTACTTCTAAAGAGAGTAGAAACATATTTAACTTATATGAGTAATATTATACGATTCTATTGGATAAAGTTAAACAATAAGTAAATAATAACTTGGGGAGAACTATGGTTTGGATGTAATTGCGATATTCAAACATTTAACTAACACAAAGTAAACAAACTTGGCGCCAATGGTAATACAAATAAATGTATGCCTGTTTACGGCGTGTATCAAACTGTACATTCCGCTGGATTTAGCTCGGCTATTACAGTACATTTGCGTTGTTCAGTTAAGTTATAGTCAAGTTATTTAACTTTCTCTACGGTACAGGTGTTTAATGCAGGTGTATTGTAAACAGCGCCGTATGTGGGTGCTAAATGTTAAAAGGCTAATGTTTAAATACAAGTGCAAATATCTTTTGGTGTGGATCAAAGTTTGAATTGTTTTCTTATACGTCTGTTTGATACAAACTGAGATTCTATTTCCAGTTCACTTCTTAACATTAGAGATACGAAGCCGACTCTCACAAGGAGATAGACAAAGCCAGTTAACGTTTGTATAGCAAAGAAATATAATACAAGTAACTTTGTTAATGAAATTAATGTTTTTATGATTAATATTTAGAATTATTCCATAATAATTCTATTTCTTAAACCATAAAAATTATTATTAAAACCATTTTTAATCTTGAACAATAATTTTAAAAAGTATTTCGTATAGAAACAATAATTTTAAAAATCTTTTAGTAAATTAAACAATAATTTTAAAAAGCATTTTGTATATTAAATAATAATAGTATTTTGTATCTTAAACACGTTAATTTTGTATATTAAAAACTATTTTGTATCTTCTTAAACTATACTTTTGAAAATCAATTTGTTTTTTAACAATCATTTTGAAAAAATTTTTTGTATCTTCTGTAATAATTATTTTAAAAAACATTTTGTATCTTAAACAATTATATTAAAAACTAATTTGTATGTTAACAATAAATCTGAAAACCATTTTACTCTCTATTTATACATATTACTACATTATAACACGTCAATTCTTAGTGTATAGAGCAATGTAATATTCTAAATAGTACATTGTTATAGACAAGTTTATCACCTGTCATCACGTGATAATAAGTGATCGTCTCGTAGCTTTATCGCATAAATAAAAATTTATCACCAATTCGCGCTGTAAATCGTAAAACCTGTACACGTTTATTAGAATTGTATAGTTCAATTTGTATCCACGACATGGGGATAGCGAACTGTTTATGTTAATACTTAACCATTTAAGTTTGTGGTTAAGAGCCGTCGCTTTATTGAATGAATGAGGTCCGCCGTGAGTGAACGACGTTCGGACATGCCCTTTCACCGTATTTTATGTGACCGGCAATAAACCCGACATGTGTATTCACTACTAGACGACTGTAAGGAGTCCGCCGCTGTCGCGGTACACGCCGCGGTGAACGAAAGCCGGCCCGGTACAAACATTTGTATACATTTAAACTAACCTTTCCAATACTTCCCGGTCGTGTCACGTACACTTTATGCTATAGCAAACTAAATCTATTGATCTATTGTGCAAAATGTTAAAAATATTATACTTTCATTGATTTTTTTTATTCGTTACGATTAATAAACAACTTCTCGGCGATGATGTTACCGTACTGTTGTACGGAAGTTTTCAAAACTTACCTTGTGAGTATATACAAGTCCAATAGTTTTTTTTATTTTATTAGACGCTGTGATGAGGAAGGCGTTCACTTGATCATGAGTGATACGCTTGCTTATAATAACGTATTGTTAGTTAAGATGGTATACACAGCACCACATTGCGTTCACCACCTTAAGATGTTAAGTCCAATTCCCCAACAAATTTCACTAGTACACAGCACCCTTCAATCAGAACTCAATAATATTTGCACAGTACTGTTTGCCGGCTGCAATAGGAGCTGCGGTCCTACCTAACATACCAATAGGATTGATATTGCCCTGTATATTATAATAAGCATAAAATAACACGTTGCGTATTGTTTCAGCGATACTTCAGCGTGCGACATACAAGGTCGGCCTCCTGACGATCCAGGGGGTCTCCACCTGCCTCTACCTCTGTATGGACGCGTGCGGGTTCCACTACGCAAATGTAAGTGATACTTTATACCTTCACTTATATACTTTATATTAAGATTCCTTTTTGTTTGCTTATTGTTTCTATTTGTCTTTATTAAACTTTAATTTGTGGTATATTTTCTATCATGTACTATATACCGGTGATAATTTATAAATGGCTCTTGAGTTTGTACAATGTTATAACTAATAGTTGCAAGATGTGACTAATATATTTATATAGGCAAACTCTACATTCGCGAAGTAGTATGAAAATTTGTATACCAATTCTAATATCTTTCCTTACACGTAAAATTAATATAATGATAAATTGGTCTCCGTTGACTTATTGACAGTCGCATCTGTATTAACAAATATTGCTGTAGATAGTGAAGTTACGGACGCAGTAAGACTTTTCTTTAAATATGTAATAGGACAAACACAATGTGGTGCAATGTGACCAGCGTTGAGTGATTCGTCGACACAGCAAGTACTAAGACAGTATATTATGTCTAAAATTCTATTCATCTTTATGCATAGAAAGTAACGGTGCGTCATCACAATGTAATGTCAATGGGAAACAATCGCATGGGCGTTGCGGCGAGCTCATGAGGAATTATCCCATCATCAAATCTTTAGCAATCTCAATACAGCATTGCGTTGCGGTAACAGAATTATAGTTCATGATCACAGTTGAAAAATAGTCGACTTTTTTAATGGAACAATTGTTACTAAAACCATACAACTTAATTTATAGACTTTGGTAAGCCACGTTTGACCTTAATTATATATGTTACACTATAAATTGCTAAGCCTCTCAAAATATTCAAATCTTCAATACATTGGTGTAGTTGTATATATAAAAATGTTTATACTTGTACGTAATTTTCTATTGAGATTCCCTTTATTTTTTATGTTTAAAAACTTCTTCTAAACGCCTAAAATTAGGGTCCAATAGGCGGCTTAATGCCTACGGACATTCTCTACCATTCAAATTGGGAGGTGGGAGATCCTGTGGTAGGTGAAGTGTGAAAGTTAGATTTAAAGCTTTAAAAAAATCTTTATCTGTCGATAGACGTCCACTAGTGAACATAGGCCCCCAATAGTGGGACAATTTGGGCTGTCCACCACGCTGGTTCAATGCTGGTATGTGGATAGCCAGAGCCTCATTTGTTGATCAGCAGATTACACCACGAGTAGGTGAGGTTGACTTGGGTCCTTTGAGGTGTCTTGTAGGATCCCTTACACCCCTTTTATATGTAAATCTAACCATACTTAAGTTTACAAGTTAATCAAGTCCAAATCGGACTTACGGCTGGCTTACTCGAATATTAAAAGCTGCTGAACCTGAAGTGTATGAGTCGGGTAAGTTAGGTTGGCTTGAATCCCGTGAGGTGTGGTGGACCCCTTGAATCCCTATTGAGGAAACTAATCGGTTATGCAGCTACAAAACTATGATGAATTTCCATAATGGTTCAACCATTTGGGTTGGTCACCCACGGTATACGCAAATAGCGGGCGCTAGGATTATTATGCAATAAAATCCTATTTAGTCACCACAAAGGCACCGACAAATGATTTATTTGGACTATAACACCGTAACTGAAATATTGCAACACTTGACAGATAATTAATATAATAAATGTTCACCTAACGTGATTTATCAATGAAATGATATTAGCGAATGAAATTATACAAAATATTTCACACTTGGACCTTTTTCTGGTCGTGGGGGAAGTCAGGGTTATGTGGCATATATACCCAATAAAACCCTTTCAGTGGTCATCCTCAGTGCATTGCGAAAGACCCCGGGCCCCCTCAAACATATAAGCAATGGTAAAAAATTGCTGTTTAGCCAAATCCAGATTTCTTCTTGTGAACCTTTTTTTGATAGATTTTTTTTTTTATTTTGCTTCTGTTATATCTTTAATAATAATTGAGTCGTGATAACCTAGTGCTTTGAACGCCAGCCTTCCACTCCGTAGGTACCAGGTTCGAATCCAGCCTACACCAATGGATTTTTTAATTTACGTGCAGTTAGTATAACTCCAACTAATATCACGTGCTCTCACGGTGAAGGAAAACATGGTGAAGAAACCTACGTATCTATGTGGCGACCATCCGTAGTCGGACTAGTACTACTAGTATTAAACTGCCAAGAATGTCGTCGTGTGTTTCACTACACATAATGACCATGACCCTTAGTCATGAAAAAATACGACGAAAAAAAATATCTTTAATGTCACTTTGGATCAAGAGTCTGAACTAAAGGTTTATTATTATTATGAAGCAGTTACCTGTGAATCTCTTGCTCCTCACGAAGCTTTTATTTGCTTAGAGAAGTCATGATGAGGAAGTCAGATGACATCAATTGACAATACACAATGAAACTCTGTAGACTCCGCTGAAACGTTTGCACCAATTGATCAAATTCTAGGTCCAATGAATTAGTCTAGTAATAACGCGCTAGGGCTAGATTGATATACGAGCGCGATTGATATTCTTACACTATATAAAGTCATTAAAATTCTTCGTATTCTCTGATGGTTGCTTGTCTTCTGCGACGTATACAGATCATCTGATGCTGGACACTATGACTACGAGGCCCATGGCCTATTAACCTAAACCTAGCCTAGTATTGCTACTGCACCTGGAAGTGTAGCTATTCGATGGCGGATTTCTAAAAATTCTTCTCTTTTCGCTTATTTATTATATTAAGATGGTACTGTCTACAGTATTATCTAGTACAGAATAAAAAAATTTTAACACACTTCATGAATTTCGTACGTTAAATGTAGATATTTAATTTTAAATTTGAATTTAGTTTATAACATCATATACAAGTCGCAGTCGACGTAATAGACTACGAATATCATGGTTTGCAGTATTACCATCAAAACTAACGACACCATCATCGTTATCATCATCATCATCAGCGGATGAACTTCCACTGCTATATACAGACTTATTTATATATACCTTTATAAGGCTTACAAATTTAATTACATAATAATCGATGTCAAAGAGAGCGTCTGTAGATACCACCGCAGCTCCTATTTCTTCCACCAAATAGTAATAAGAAAACATTACTGTATTTCGATTTGAAGGGTGCTGTATGCTAGTGAAATTACTGGGGTAATTAATCAACAATTTACGTCTCAAGAAGGCGAACGCAATGTGGTGCTGTGTATACCATCTTAACCAGCGGCACATTGTTATATGCAAACGTATCACTTACCATCATTTGAACGCTTGCTTGTTTCGTCGCCTCGTACAATTAAAAACAATAGAATAAATTTAGGCAGGTTATAGAAGACCTATTTATTTATTTTTTAAACTAATACTACTAAACATTACCTACTCTTTTCATCAGCTATAAATTACGCAGCAGTTCCAACTTAATACGTACTGATGAATACAAAGTAAATCAATTTAATTGGTTTCCTACACGGTACATGTAGAATGTTCTAGAATTACACTATAACTGATACGTCGCGGCGCATTGCAGACGCTCTGCGATGACCGAGGGGAAGCAAGGCCTGGTTACCCGGACCTGGTCAATGGCTATCAACGCCGCGCTGCGATGCTAGGGTGTCCACATTACGCTTTTTTATGGGAATACTAATATTTTAAAACCAAGATTTTTGGATACTATAATTTGGATATATAACTGGATATAGACCTCCTCCAAAGATATCTTTCTCTCAAATCTGTACTAGGCTACCTGCATCCATTATTCACTCGCGACCTTCACCAGATCGTCGGTGCATCTTGTAGAGGTCAATCTTTACACAAACATGTTTATGGTAAAATATAATAATTTGCGTATGGTAGCGATTCAAAATTCATAGTGCTGTGTAACATAGAATACCACCACCACTAGTCTGCCCTCACTCTACCCTCAGCAAGCTATAAATAGCGAGAAGACTAGCAAGGCGTTAACCTGATGGTAGATTTCACCCCTGCCCACAAACTAGCTTAATTGTATACTTATTTTCTTGAAGCCAAAGATAGTATCATTACCTTAGCAATATCACCATATAAAGCCCTCCTTCTTCACAGTGATATCTTCATATTACTTTTGGCAAAAATGAAGCGGCAGTACGTTTTTTTATGCGACGAAACTAGTAAGGTGTTCACCTGAGGGTAAGTGATAGACTCGTGACAATGTAGCGGAGATATGGAATATCATACACAGCATTACATTGTGCTAGTCGCTTTGAGAGGAAAAGTGTTAAATATCGTTACCTCAGTAATTTCACTAGCATACAGCACCCTTCAAACCGAACAATAATGTTTGCTCAGTACTGTTTGTCGGCTGCAATAGGAGCTGCGGTGGTACCTAGACGGTCTAACAGCGACCTACCACTATAACGAACACCGGCAATAGGGTCCTAATATCATTACAACCGATAGACGTCCACTGCTGGAGGATCTCTTCTAAAGTATTCCTCAATACGATCATGTACGGTTTGGATCCAGTAGCTGCCAGTCAGTCTTTTTATATCTTCGCATGATGATGGAAAGTTCCATCATAACATTTAATGCGGGTAAAACCAGTAATTTACATTTATTGCCGCTGGTAATTTTTTACAACGCCGTAGCTTAAAACGAAACCACTGTTAATTATCAGGATTTGAACTTGTCATTTCGCTGGTTGTTTA
>DWLS01003279.1:0-16076 GCA_018246255.1 Pachliopta kotzebuea | reverse complement strand
TTTTCTACTGCATGTCTCCACACCTTCCCTCCAGAATGAAAATGCAGCTCCAACCTTCCCTTCGATTTTGCTACCATGCTGTATGCTAGTTAAATTACTGTTGTAACGATACTTAATATTTTACGTCTCAAGGCGAGCGCAATCTAGTGCTGTGTATACCATCTTAACCAGGGTCATATTATCGGTAGTCGTATCACTTACCATCAAGTGACCACATTGCTCGTCTTGTCAATTCGTATCTAAAAAAATATTAATGATTATTAATAATTACTTTTTCAGTTTATCTAGTTTAAGGTTTGTGCTTAACATGGACAAACCGAAGTGGTTGAATCTATTTTGGAAAAGAAAGTAAGTATTTCGATGAATCTTTCTCATTCCTCTCGAAGAATTTATTACATAAATTACTATATGCAACACTAAGTAAGAGTAATAACGTAAAATATATTAAAAAGAACAAATATTATATAACTAAATCTGAATATAAATATTACATGAATATAATATATTTATATTATGTAGATACACTCTTTTCTCTCATTGATAGTAACTTTACTGTTGTTTGGTCTATTGCCGAAGACTGTCTAGGTAGGTTCTACCGCAGCTTCTATTTCTACTGCCAAATAGTAATGTGCAAACTTTACTGTGTTCCGGATGGAAGAGTGCTGTATGATAATGAAATTACTGGGGTAATAAGACTTGACAGCTTATATCTTAAGGCGATGAGCGTTATGCGGTGCTGTGTATACCATCTTAACCAGAGCCATGTTGTGAGCATGTGTATTGCTTACCATCAGGTGAACCCTTGTTCGTTTCGTCAAATATATATATTTTTTAATTAGTAAAAGGTCAAAAGTTTTCCCTGATATGATAGGCGTCAGAAATAAATTTATCATTTCAGGGTGTTACCAGTACAGACGTTTTCAGCGACGTCCCGTAAACTAATGAAAGGTTGTGTCTGTGGGAATCTAAGGCCGTGTAAGCAGAAAGTAACACCTAAGGGAGTCGTCATGCATTATCCAAGAAAGTGAGTTACTCACATTTTATCATATCATCATCATCATCAACTAAGAGCATCCATCAGTATCATAACTAGAAGAGCATCTTATTCAATCAGTCATTATAATGATCATAAGTTACAGCGCACTTTTAGCAGATACGAGATGAATTTAGGTCCCAAATTAAGGTCTTTTCTAGTTACAAAAAAACAAAGACTACTTATTCATCCACCACGAGAAGCAGTGGTTTGCTTAGGTCCCGTGAGTTGTGTGAGACCTTTTACACCCCTCAGATATCATCAAAATATTTTTCCTTTATTAGATGGTAACAATAATTTTATTTTGGCTTCCTTGTTATATCAACTAGATTGTTACCACTACCTGCAACGTTTAATATTACTGCCAAGCAGTAGTATACCAGTATTACAGTGCTGAAAATTAAAATGCTGTTTATTTGGTAATGTTACCGGACCACTCTGATATTTATTTCATATTTTCAGGAGGAGACCCTTTACAAATTTTCGACGTAAGAAACCTTTCCCTATAACTATACAGAAGAACAATATATGTGATATAAAGTAAGGAACTATATTCTTAATACCATAAACACCAGAAAAACTTAGTACAAGAAATCTGTTCATGACAATTTAGGTTGTCTTTACCACATCAACTCCAATAGAGAAGAACTTTAGAAAAAGGATAACTGTCTTGTAATATTAACCAAAGTAGATACCTTGCTTGGTGGTTACAGTCATTGCCCTCAAAAACCTAACCTTAGCCAAAAAAGATGAAATAATTCATTAATCATTATTATCAGTTGATAAATATCCACTGTTGGACATAACCCTCCCCAATCGTTGAGGGATTTGCGTCATGATCGGTGTAGTATACCTATTCTCGTTCATTGCTAACCAGGAACACCACGAGCAGGTAAAGTTGACTTAAATCACATGAGTTGTTGTGTGGATCTTCTTACACTTTAAGGATATTTCGATAAGCTGATAAAATTTACAACTTATCGATTCAAGAGATATTTTAGTATTAGTAATAGACTAGTAAAATTACTAAGGTAAGGAGACTCAAGAAGTTTACAGCCCCACTTCACTGGCTTGGTGTAGGTTGATAGAAAGCCAGAACCAATTCATTAGCAGGGTGCACCACGAGCAAATTAGGTTGGCTTGGGTCCCGTGAGATGTTGATAGACCCTTTACACCCCTAAAGATCTTTATAAAATAACATTTCTACAATATATATATGTATCTTCCAGGCCATGTATGCCGACTAAAATAGACTTTATAACGCATAAGAAGTTCCCTGCGTGGTAACCTGCCAAGATTTCGTCTGGTAATATAAACTTTTATCTAAATCTAGGTTTAAAGTACTAATACAATATAAAACCTTAACAAAAGTAGGACCTAAACAAATAATTTAGTCTAGTCTTTTATAAATATTACCGTCCGTCCGCATATTTAGGTACCACCGCAACTCCTATATCAACCGCTAAATATTGTAGTAATGTGTAAAAATTACTGTGTTCCGGTTTGAAAGGTGTTATATGTTCCTAAAATGACTAGGATAACGAGACTTCTTAATCAAGAATCTTATTGCCCCAAATTTCTTTTAAATTTACTTCAAACTCTTTCGTTTGATGAAATCGGATTTTTCGACTTTCAGCCGTTTCATCGGCTGCAAAGTAAATTCTTGACCTCTTGAATATTCGATCTATTCACAATTCACAAAACTGTGAACTAAAAATTCGGTATAACCAAAGCCTGCGGCTGAAAACGAAAAAACATTGAAAGCCTGAGTTTGTTCTGAAATACATGAGATTTTTATTTTCAGCGTTTCTCATCGATCAAGTATAGAAGATGTAATGTCCACACACCCCTGCAAACTAAAACGAGTAAAAATAAATTATAGCATCTACAGACGAGTTGTTTTTTATTCTTACAGAGAAATGAAGAATTATAACTACTTTAATAACTGTAAAATGACAATCCTGTAATTTGAAAAGCTTTCAGCACAGGCCTTCAGAAGCTGAAGGTTCGCAATCATCAGCTACCTACTTATTATTTGATATCTACTATTGGGTATTGATTAATCGTAAAATTAGAGGAATTCCTCTTTTAGGCTAAACATGCCTTTAGGTGTTGTCTAAAATTCTAAACATGCCTCTTTAGTTTGAATTTTGTTGACTTGAATGTTTAATAATAGGCTAAGATTTAATTTTACTACACTAATACTTATACTATTGTTTTACTTTGTTATGTAAAGTATTCGCTGAGGGTGATGGTTACCTGCATAGGATATTGTGCTTAAGTCTACATGTTTTTTTCGATGAAGCATTGAGACTGTTAAGACATTCACCTGGTGGTAAGTGATAAGCTTGTTCACAACGTGGAGCGGGTTAAAATGATAAACACAACACCACATTACGCTCGTCGCTTGGAGACGTAAGGTTTTTAGTCTCGGTTCCCTAGTAATTTCACTAGTTACACCACCCTTCACAACATAGTAGTGTATACCACAGTACTGTTTGCCGGATGCGATAGGAGTTGCGGTGGTACCTTCCTAGGTAGTCTCCTACAACAGAGACCTACCATTAGTAAAATAAGTCTTTAAAAATTAATCTTAAAGACATTCTTAACTAGTTGGAGGGGCAGATGGATAAGAAGGTGGTATGTAGATAGTTTCCAGCAACGGAGATATACTACCAGTAAATAATTCAAATAACTAGTTGATAAATAAGTGATTTACGTTTAAAATATAGAAGTAACGTTAAAACAAAGAATACAAACACAGAACGATAAACTCAAACACACCACATGTTCAGCCAAACGGTCAATAAGCAATTTTGCAGAAAGTCGAGCAAGAAGATAAAAGGAGCAATATATAGGTTGCTAACAGATTGCGACAAGGGTCCCATCTACGGCGGGATAGTAAATCTAATAAAAAATTATTTATTCGGAAGAAGTAGCTGGAAGGGTCTTAATATTTGTAACTTGCTCCCATAAAGCGTAAAACTGTACTTAAATTTGGTTACGGGGTCAAATGTCTGTCTGTCGTCGCAACTGTTACACTCGCAAAATCTATAGAGTACAAAGTCAGGTTTATTGAACCAGACTTTTTTTTAATTGTGTCCTTTTCGTGTAACTAAAGCAAGGGTCTTTTACTTTCTTGTTTCGTTATTTTTATATCTTTTTCCTTTAAATTCTTTAACTACATCATTCCATTCCTTATGATATACATTTACTAAGTCTTGATATCGATAATTACTTATTTACTGAATTTCAACAGTTTTCGACGATGGTCTTCAAAACCAGACGTTTTGTTTAGTTGTTTTGTCCACTTTTGGACATATATCCATTAGTGGACAAATTTCTTCCTCCAATATTTAAGGTACATATCTGGGGCGTTTTCCATCACGCTGGTTCTATACGGGATGGTAGAGACTAGAGCCTCGTTTTTTTATTAACAGGCACCACGACACATACATTTATTATTTAAATGTGGGGATGCGAATATTAACACTTGTGTTGGGTATCTATTATTATTGATTTTGTAAACTCGTAACAAGTTGTTAAACCCTAGAAGTGAAAGGGATTATAAATAAGAATTCAAACCAGACGTGCGACGCCGGGCTGTCTTAATGAATATTCATCCTTCAGTATAAATCTAAACGAACTAAATGTTACTATAAACAACACAACGTAGAGTAAGGTCCTAGACGAGACAATCAAAATTAACTAACGGCTGAAATATAAACATTGAAAATACTATGAAAGTAAAGCATTTATTGACCTGGTCACGTAAAGTATGATTATAATTGTTCTATAAGGATAATTATCATCAAAGAGAAGAAATGGATAGTCACACTACGTAGACGGTCTTTAGCAAAAGAGACCTACCGCCAGACAAATTATTGTATTATAATTATTAAATTAGTTTCTCTTACAAATATATCGTATGCTTCCGTATCCTCTTCCACGTCACAATATCGGGACCCACGTCAGTATTTTCGAGCGGGCAATGTGTTGCCTCCTTTATCTTTCTACTTCAGATTATAGCGACAAATTGCTATGTGGACAAACTATTTGTAAGGGAATTCGTCTGAAAGGATTCATTTATAAAATTGTTTCCAATGAAGTAAAACTTGACTTTTGAGGTGGAAAGGGTTCCATGAAACACCCTCGGGACCCAAGTCAACCTTACCTGCTCTTTATGCTTCCTGCTAATCAACAAACGAAGCTCTGGATATCTAGCAACCTGCACTGGGCCAGTGTAGTGGGAGACTGCCCAATTCCTCCACCTATGGGAGGAGGCCAATGTCTATCAGTGAATGTCTATCGGCTGATAATGATAATGGTGACTATCCCCTGGACTCTTGGGATTTTGGAAGGAACAGCAATGTTATTTGTTTTAAAAGATCTGGAGCAGTGATTAAAGAAAATGTTAAGAACATAAAACTCTAAAATCTGCGGCTTTGTATTGTTTTTATTTATAGTCTTTGATAAATCTAGCCCTAGTGAATTCTTCTGGACAATTAAACTCCATTTTGGTTTTCTTGAAAACAAAAGCGTCTATCTAAATCAATGCAGGAGTAGTTCCATCAGGGATGTGCGATTTCACGCCTTTGTCTCTAAATTTACTTTGTTTACCAGTTCCCCACCCACTATGCGTTCGCCGCGTTGACATTTTCCATTGTTAGCACAACAAAAGGGTTGCAAGTCGAATCCCGTTTTCAGTTCGGGGGTTTTATTAAATTTCAGTTTTAAAACTGAACTTGTTTACCGTCGGCCGTTATGAATTCTGATATTGAAACTAAATAAATAACGCTCGATTTTACTTAATCAATTTTTTTTAACGAAATTTTCATTTATTTCATTAGAGCAGTGCGTTATCCAATATACATATTTACTGTAATAGTGCTAACGAGAATTAACGAATATAACTTGATTTTAAAACCTTCCAAATTTACACTTATACTTGCCAATGACGCTATAGATATGGTGACGAAAAATCGAGGTTAGGAATTGTTACAGACCTATTTACACGCGAGGAAACTCTACAAAAGATACTCTGCTGTTGGGGGAAATCAAAGTTATGTAGAATTTACACTCACTAAAACCTCTCTCGGAAGTGATCCTCTGAGTATAGCGGAAGGCCCCGGTATCACCTACGGAACTCATCGGTCCTTCTAAGAAGAGCTGGTACCCTCTCTTGTAGTAACAGTGTGCTGCGACAAAATACGAGACCACTTCGTACTTTTCGTCCACCCCGGGCTCACTCAATAGACAGTGAGGTCCCCACTCTCAAAACCCGCGAACCTGAAAACCCTTTCAGTCGCCTTCTACAATAGGCAGGGCTTACCTTAGTCATATTCTTGATAGCCCGAGACTACAAGGCTAACCTGGGAAACGCCTATTTACTCAAAGTAGTGATTACTAGTAAAAATGTAATTACATTTACCATTATTTGATCATCCCACTACGTTACAGTAAAGTCTTCCTTCTTCCGTGCAAAGAATAATATTAAATGCTAAATGAACAAGTTGCCAGCTCCAAGTTATACCCCCAAAAGTAATTTAAGTTTTGCCTGATAAAACATTTGAAAGTTTAATAACAGCAAATAATTAAACTTACTGAATCCTAATGAGCAAGTCTTAATTACATGTTGACAAATAAACTCAGGACCAGTTTAGACTTACTGGTGGAAGAACAATTAGAAAAAAGTAATGAAGAGATTTATTGTAGCTATGGCATATATCCCTTATGGTGGTGGAGATAGTTTTAATTTCTTTCGTTCTCTACTTCGCTCTTTCCAAGACTTTTTCTTTAATTACTTAGCCACGCCGTTACAGCTTCTTCTCCTTTTCTCATGTCTACTTATGGGTCTCAGAACAAGAAAAGAAAATAATTGAAGTTACCTTTGCAAAAGGCTTATATGACGATACAAGTAAGGCGTTCACTTGATGGTAAGTGATGAGATTGCCCATAACATTGCGCTGGTTGAAATGATATACACAGCACCACATTGCGCTCATCGCCTTAAAACGTCAAGTGTTAAGTTTCATTATCCTAGTAATGTCACCAACATATAGCACCTTTCAAACTGGAATACAGTAGTATTTACTACTGTGTCATCTGCAATTGGAACAGCAATGGTACCTATTAATACGGTCTTTGGCAACTCACTAGAGACCGTCTAGATAGGTACCGCCGCAGCTCCTATTGCAGCAGATATACAGTAATAACCATTACTGTGTTCCACTTTGAGAGGTGCTGTTTTCTAGTGGAATTACTGGGGTAACGAGACAACATCTTATGTCCTAATCGTTGTATCTTACAGTATACTATCTTCACTAGTGCCACGTTGTTATAAGCAGGCGTATCACTCACCATAAATGAACGACTTGCTCTAGTATCGTCAAATAAAAAAAAAACTGATCCACCACCAGTAAATTGTATATATGTAATTATAGAGAATGTTATTTAATATGTTATATATCTGTATATACACAAAAGAGAAATTTTGGCAGGTATAGAAATCATATTTCACAGTACTGTCATGTTACTCGCAGAAATAATGGGAAACGAAACGGAATTTGATACAGTTAATTGTTGGAAAGTAATTTAAACTTGCTTATTAGGAATCTGGAATGACGGTAACTTTGTACCACCTCCGAATGTTTTGCTTGAGTAACTTAAATTACTTCTACCGTTAATGATTTTACTATAGGAGTTATCAAATTTGTTAAATATTTTAGAGTGGATTTAGATATGAGATCATAAGAATAGGACTAAGGTAAGACCTGCCTGTAGTAAAAGGTGACTGAAAGGGTTTTGCGGGCTTTGAAGGTGGGGGCCCTCACTGTACATTGAGTGAGCCCAGGGTGGACGACAAGTACGAAGTGGTCTCGTATTCTATCGCAGCATACTGCCTATGCTGGGGAGGGCTACAGCTCTCCTGGGATGTGCTCAGCAGCAGCGCAGGGAGGCACCAGTGACTTCCGTAAGAGATCCCGGGGCCTTCCGCAATGCACTGACTATGACCACCGAGGTTGTTTTAGTGGGTATAAATCCCACATCACACTGACTTCCCCCCAGAAACAAGGTATCTTCCGAACATAACCCGTGCGGTAAAAAAAAAGGTATGAGATCATTGTATCATACTTGTTTGTGAGTGTGAGTCGATAAGACGAGTAAGGCGTTTAACTGTGAATTATTATTGGTGGTAGGTCTCTGTTACCGGAGACCGTCTAGGTACCACTGCAGTCCTTTAACCAGCAAATAATAAGTACTGTGTAAACATTATAGTTTCAAGGGTGCTGTATAGTAAAATTACTGGGATAACGAAACATAACACAAAATAAAGTGGTGCAAAATAAAATAACAGATAAAAATATTATAAAATGTAAAAGACGCAAAAGACAAAAAAAGGGTTTAGATAGATAAGGAATAAAAACTGAGAAAGTAAGAAAAAACTGTACCGAATTTAAAAAAACAAAGGTAACAAAAATTATAAAATTTTAAAGAATAAGAGTGAAAGATTAATTTGAAGCATGAAAGTGAGATAGAAGGAAAAAATAAAAAAAAGTAAAGAAGAGTAAGAGTAATATCAAGGCTCTTACCTCCATCGCGAAAGAGAAGCTATTAAAAAAATGTGGTACCATCTTAAACAGCAACACGTTGTTGTACGTATCACTTACTATCAATTGGTCGTGTCATCTCGTCGCAGCGTTGTTGCAAGTAATTTATGTCACTTCCAGCTTTATCGAGAGCTCTATAGAAGGTTACATCGTTCTTATAACTTGTAAATCATCTACTGCTACATAACGTTCAGTGTCGCCGTGTCGCAGTGTCATAGTGTCGCAGTGTCGCAGTGTCAGCACCCTCGTCACACCCTGCAGGGTGGTTTCACATAACATATTACGACTTTTATCGTTTTTTCGCGATTATAGCTTTGATAGTATTGGTAACGTTTGAATCAGATTTTATTCGATTTCTGACTACCTGATGCGATGGCGAAGGATATTTAACGATGTGATGATAATGCCTTCGGCCACAATTATCACCGCGATGGCTTTATCAGTCTCAGAGTTCTTGGATCCGGATCCCACAAACTGAACTACGAGAAAAAATATAAGAGAGAGGAGAAAGCAGAGACAAAATGAAGGACGAAGATATGGATAGAGATATAAGTGGGAAGAGAAAGGGGAGAGATAATCCAATAGATACTTATATAAGTTAGTGAAGGATTCATTCAGCAGCTTCTATTTCTACTACTGTGCAAACATTACTGCGTTCCGGATTGAAGGGTGCTGTATGCTAGTGAAATTACTGAGGTAACGAGACAACATAGGTTTCAAAGCGACGAGCGCAGTGTATACCGTCTAATCAGAGCTTCAAATTACTATAATAAGAACTCCTGAAGAAAGTGGATATCGTTGGAGTAGTCTTTGTACAGCAGTGGGCTAATAGCAGCTAATATAGTGATGAATACGAGGTATAAGGGATCCGACACAACACGGGACCCAAGCCAAACACATCTGCTCGCGGTATATCTTAACTAGTGCCGTGTTATGGGCGATGTCACTTACCATCAGGTGAACACCTTGCTAGTACCATCGCATAAAAAAATCTTGTTCTTCAAGTATGTCCTTCTAACTTAAGAGTAAAAGAAACTATTTCTTTACTATTTTTTCTTAAACGCATATAACAAAGAGGATTCAATTTAAGACTGCTAAGATTTCACTTAAGCACTAAGTACTCATCAGCTCATTGTACTATTTGTTAAATATATAACTTACAAAAATATATTTATTGAGAACTTAAGAAAGATCGTAAATTTCAGCACAGTGTCCTTCCGGATAGTTTCAAGTTGCTTTAATTAATTGCCTTCAAGTTATAATAAGTTAAGGTATACTATTTTACAGGAGCTTGCGTCTCACTGAGGTGTTGGAGAAGTTTCCTTTAATTATTTTAATGTAGATATTAAAGGTGCTTAAAGTATATACTGGTGGTAGACTCTTTTGCTGGAGACCGCCTAGGTACATACCACCGCAGCTTCTAATTCTACCGGCAAATTACTAATTCCTAAGTCGTATTTCCTCATGATTGTGGGTCGTGGTCATCATATGTAGTGAACCACACGACGACTTTCTTAGCAGTTATAATGTAGTGGTGTTGCCATTGCCTTCTCCATTCCACGTAGCAGTCCGACCGCGGATGGTCATCACATAGATATGTAGGTTTCCTCACGATGTTCTCCTTCACCGTCAGAGCATGTGATATTAGTTGTTTCATATTAATAACGCTTAAATTGAAAAATTCATTGGTGCAGACCGGATTCGAACCCGGTACCTACGGAGTGGAAGGCCGACGTTCAAATTACTAAGCTATCACGGCTTTCTGCCGCGAAATAATAATGTGTAAACATAACTCTGGTGTGGTTTGAAGAGTGCTGTATGCTAGTGAAATTACTGGGGTAACGAGACTTAACACTTTATGTCTCAAGGCGACGAGCGCATAGTGTTGTGTAAGCCATATTAACTAGCGTCATGTTATAGCAAGCGTTATACTATTTGGCAGTACAAATAGGAACTGAAGTGTTACTTACTTAGACGGTAATAGAGACCTAACAGCAGTAAGGAGACCTACCACCAATATATAACAGGGTGGTAGTTAAAATGGTATACACAGCACCACATAACCCTCGACGTCTTGAGACATTACGACTTTAAATTGAGTTACATTATAAAAATAATTGATCATGTAAACATCACAGAGCAGATGTATACGAATAAGAATTTCAGAAAAAATGCAGTATCTATATTCACATCATAATCATTAATTTATACTGTGGCCTATCTTGCTGTTGCATAGACGTAGATGTAGTATTACGATAGCCGGCGGAATCGTAAATGTCGCCGTGTCAAAAACATTCCGATGTAGTAGAGAATATATTACTGCTCTGGGGTCACCAAAGGGGTCGCTTTACTAAAGAGATCTTACTGCATAAAAATTCATATGTTCTTACGGATATAAATATACAAAATTTACTACACTTGGTAGAAGTAATGAAAGAATGACAGAACAATTTAACATCAACATCGGGTATAGGGATCTCACGCAACTACTTAGCAATCTCACCTGCTCGTGGTGCACCCTGCTAATCAACAAACGAGGCCCTGGCTCCCCAAAACCCGCATTGGGCCAGTGTGGTTGGAGATGGCCCAAAAGGCTCCCTTATTAGGAGAGAACTAGCTGTGTGCGTCCATCCGCTGATAATCAATATCTTTAACTCAACTCATATGTAACAGTTAGTGCTAAAACCTTCTGTATCATCTTGTTAAAAAATTCTTTAGTCCCAACAATGGGAACAATAAAAGAGCCGTATTATCGTGATTAAGCGGATCATTATTTATTTCGTTTTTCATTTGGTTCCGTATACGGACATTACAGTGAGTAATGATTTAGCAATTCGTTCTAATTCAGTGAAATGGTATATGGGATAATGTGCGCGAAAGCCTTATTGGGATTAGAGCCCGCTTCACGTTTGGGAGTGATGGATTAAACCAAATACGGAATTTTGTGAAATTTGATGTTTGTTTTTTATTTAACCGAAAAGCTGAGGGTCGTGTAAAAGATTCATCAGTAAGTGATATAGTACGATCATTGAGAGACGCCTCTGCTCAACAGAGAGAGTCATCCTGCTGATGATGTAAAATGAGATCCCCGAGTTCGACTATGTTGAGATAATTATGTTTAGGTCTCCACGAGATACTCAGATGATCTAATGATTAAGGTCACAGGAAACCATTTGTTACACACAGCGCAGAAGCAATCGGCGTGGCAATCTTTATGGTAAGAGAAACATATGCCTAATAGTAAGTGTCTTTTGGCTGATGTTGTTGATAATAGTGATCATAATGATGACGAAAAGGAAATAACAATAGAAACTCTTTTATATTACTTGTCTCTATAAGACTTGTGCTAACTATACCTTTAGTACCAAATATTCAAATAACATAGGTTTATGTCACTAGGTTAAGATTGTACTAAATAGCCTACATTAAAAATAAAAGTTTTATATCAATTGATACCAAATGAACTTTGTTCTAGTCTTGAATTCTAGCTTTAGTGCACTCAGAATGAAAAGCTAGAATGTAAGCCAGCAGAGATATAAAGTAAATGTACAGTAACATTATTCATACAAAAGTGCTTTCAGCATCACCTTGCGCATAATGCCACACTTACACGGATATTTAAACAGCGCAAGCAAGTGTCGTACTCCCTGAAAGCACTTAGTCCTCCACTAGGAATAGTAGTTCAGGTCATGAATTAATTTAATTGCATCAACGTGTGCGAGGAATGTTCTCTTTAGACGTTAAACTGAAGCTCTCCGAGGTGAGGAAGCATCTGCATGTTGACAGAATACATACATTTATACTATAGAAGTAACTTTCAATTGAATTGGAATAGTTGCAGGTTTCCGTTGCTGCGATCAATTAGGTACCATCACAACTGTGTTTGAAAGATGGTGAAGTTACTGGGACAGCGAGATATCTTAATCATTACTGGGGCAACGGAGTATAAGAATCAATATTCCAAACATAACTATTCAAGTATTTATTAAATTAACATGTGCTTTAGGAATATTAGTCGGACTAGTTTTAACTTGATTTAATTGTTAAATGGACGGTCGATATTTCGTAATAGGATTCATTATTATCATCTTCTTCATTAGAAGCCATCTTTTAATGATTAACAAGGTTCTGCTACGGATCTACTTCATTTAATGAGTTCAAAGAACTTTGTCCGGGGATACATAAACTATGTCTTCTTAAGTTTATAGTTAGTTATCGCTTCATGTATTTATTATTTTAATTTAATTACTCAATCACTAAGGTATGAATTTATTTTTTTATTTAGCAATTTCAAGTCTTTCAATGTTTTTTATCCAGTCTTCAAGCTACTATCGACTATCGGTCCGTCTTGTGGTAAGCGTTATTACTCCGAGTAATTTATTTTTTTGTATATATCTTGCAAACAGGAATTTGAATAAATGTTCAAAGCGACAAGTGGATAATACAGCTTTATCACTAACAAGCTGAACAGCTTCAAGAACAAGTTCGATTTGTCCTTTGTCTTCAAAATTTATATAGCGAATTTCCATTTGTATATTTATTCTATTGACGAGTTCCATTGTCGTCGGAAAGTAGGAGGAGGTGAACTCTCTTGTTTTGTTTCAAGTTTTATTAAATTTGAATTTCGCTACGGCCATGCTCCCCTTCACCGTGCTAGTTTTCCCCCAAGTTCATTTCCAGTTTGTAATCAATTTTGCTTAAAGTTTCGTGATTAAAAGCGAACGGTGTTCTCAGCGAATTGCTATTAACAAGAAATTTTGAGAAAACATTTTTTTTTAAATATCCACAAGACCTGGGAGATGATCAACTTTTCTTGGAAAGAAATATGCTTCCGGGTTAATTAGTGCTCTAGGTAAAGTAAAAGGAATAGTCCTTAGAATATTAGCTTCCGAGGAAATGCTGTACAGTATCTGCCCACATGAATTCCGCCATCGTTGTGAATAGAGGTACTGATTTTTTTTTGAGTGATAGTTACGCTCTTGGTCTTTTTTATAACCATTAGGCCATTATCGGACCCAAGAATTGCAGATCGACATTTCGAGAGTTAAATGGATTAGTAACTAAAATTTAGAGGAGAGGAGAAAACTGAGGGTATTAGATATAGGAAGGGCGCAAAGACAGCAGAAATATGAAAGACACAGCCGATGAAATACATAGGCATTCCTGAATTTACTTTAGGGGAAGATTTAATTCCCAACAGTGGTACTACAAATTGGGATACAGCATTCCTTAAAGTAGATCATGGTACATGTATATTTAAAATCAAATTGATATACTATGAAGAATAAAAAAATATACCTATAAATTTAACTATACATTTTCAACTGCATAGACGATAATTTGATATTCTGATTGAAATTCAACTCTATTACTTTTAAGAGAAAGTAGGGTTCAGTTTGATTTCAGTTAATGTTAGATTGAACCGACGCAATCTAACCTAATAAGTGTTAACGGGCTTAACTTTGTGCTCAACGTAAGTAAACGATTTGGTTAAATTGAATCGGCCAAATTATCGGGAAAGGTGTCCACAATATTTGGAAATATAAAGCCGGGAAAATTGAGATATGCTTGCAAAAAAAAATTACCATAATCTAGATAACTAAGTATTTTAACATATTATTTTTTATTGAAACAAGCGACTTTGCGAACGAAAGTTCACCTGATAGTAAGTGACACGTCTGACCATTACATGTGGCACTAGTTAGCATAGTAAAGACCACAACACATTTCTCTCATCTTGAGACATAAGATGCCTTATTATCCCAGTAATTTGACTAGCTACAGCAAAACTGGAGACTTTAATTTTTTTATTGAATGGGCTGTAGTTACTAATATTATTGAAGTTTGTTTACTAAAGGATTTACTCTTACTGGAGACCGCCTAGGTGCCACCGCAGCTGCTAATGCAGCCAGTAAATAGTGTTGTGAGAATATTACTGTGTTGTAAAGGATGCCGTAGCTAGTAAAATTACTGGGTTCATCATCATCTGCGGATTGACGTACATTACTGAATAGGCCTTCTCTAATGATGGTGTTATTTGAGCTACCTTCCACTACGCTGGTCTAGTGCGGATTGGTTAAGAGCTGGAGCCTGTTTTGTTATTTAGCAGTGTATTTTGTACTATGAGCAGATGAGTTTGGCTTTGGGGCCCTTACGACATCCTTTTTTCCACCTAAATTACTGGATATAGGAAATGTACATCAACCTAACCAGTACGATGGACAAGCGTTTGTCTTACAACCAGGTGAACATCTTGCTCTTCCCTTCATCATCAGCCCATAGACGTCCACTGCTGGACATATGTCTCCCCTAATGATGGGGTATTTGGGCTATCTCCCACGACGCCCACACAATGCGGGTTGGTGGAAATCCGGAGCTTTGTTTTTTAATTAGCAAGGTGCACCACGAACACGTAAGACTGGCTTGAGTCCTGTGAGCTAATGTGTGGGACCCCTTATATACCTAGTCCCCCTAAGTTTAGTCGCAGTTGTCTTTAAAACAAAGATTTTGACTAAAATTAGTCTTATTCTTTATACAGTCAGTCAGTCATAACTCACCGCTAAAAGCTTAAATTATTAATGGTAATTGAAATTATTATGATCGATATGACGTAAGGACTGATTTACTTCCCACGTTCATTGACATATAGTATTATTTTTTAATATTTTGCGTACTGTTACAATAGATTATCTGCAAAATAAACCTTAAATGAAAGTTTGTATTATAATACAACGAAATGTAATTTTAACATTCACGGGTTAACGGTAAAGTAGTCACAATTAAAGCGGAAGCAGCGCTTTATCAAATCCGAATGAATAGACGGCATCATTAACATTACGCCCTGGAAATTCATTCAATTTAAAGCGAATACGTGTTTGCTGATGGTGGTTCAGTGAATTCATACTAACAGTTACCGTGTACAGTAATGCATTATTGTTAATTTATTAGCTAATATTATTTACTATACTTACTATACGTGATAGCCGTAGTTTGAACGCCGACCTTCCACTACGAAGGTTCTGAATTCCAATCTGTCCTGCTGCTGAATTTTTCAATTTATGTGCAGTTAGTATAAACCAACTAATACATCGTGCTCTGACGGTGAAGGAGACCATCGTGAGGGAACCTACATATCTATGTGATGACCATCTGTGGTCGGACAAGTATGTGGAATGTAGAAGGCAACACCACTCTATTATAACTGACAAGGAAGTTTCGTATGTTTCACTACACATGATGACCACGTGCCTTAGTCATGATGAAATACGACTTATAAGAATATACTTAATATATTTGAGTAATAAGCAATAGTAAAATAAAGTAGCTACCGCAAGTAAAGAAAAGAAAAGAAATTATATATTCAAGAAAAGAGCATATTGTTATCTCAAGGGTAGGCAACGCACTGGCATCGCTAGTGACCGTGGGCGGCGGTG
>DWLS01003278.1:0-16078 GCA_018246255.1 Pachliopta kotzebuea | reverse complement strand
TGTTTGAACTTGTAAGGAATTGCATGTTTGAACGTGTTAGGAATTGCATGTTTGAACTTGTAAGGAATTGCATGTTTGAACTTGTAAGGAATTGCGTGTTTGAACGTGTTAGGAATTGCATGTTTGAACTTGTAAGGAATTGCATGTTTGAACTTGTGAGAAATGAGAAGTATGGTTGATGATATACTTTTTGGACCCTGGCCAGCCTATATCTTAAATTTGCCGCTATAACAACATTGTTGTGCTCCAGCTGATAAGAGACAGTTCTAGACAAATATGTTGCCTTATCCACAATCTCATTGTCACTTAATGTTATTAAACTGTGAACACGAATCTGAAAAACACTTTAAAACAATTGAAATTATTTGATTGTAATTATAAGAGTCCAATTTTAAATTACAAAACCTTTTTAAAGAATTGTTTTAATTCGTCACTAGATGGCGGTGTAACGTTTCAACTTTTGTATGAATGATACAAAAATTTAAATCTTTATGATTATTGATAAGGGATTTCTATTTATTGCGATAAATCTAAGTCGTGATATTAAATTTTTCTGTATAATAAATATTAAATAAATAAAAAACATTACAACATATAATTTTTTTCTTTACTGTATATAGATTTTAGATTACTCTCCATGCGATTCGTGGCCGATGCAAAGGGTTTCAGGGTATCGCGTTAAAAAAAAGTACTGTCCGTCACCGTTAACAAATAACCGCATGAAATCGGAGCGATTCGCTGTAAAACAAGTCCAATATGTTAGATTCACTGTGACAGATTTCCACATCACTTAATTTGAATATCTTTTAAATCTTTCACACAGGACTTTTAGTTAAAAATTTATCATTTAGTTATTCATTTTATAAGTTGCGTATCTTTCGCATGGATGGTTACGGAGAAACAATTATATGTAATATTTCACGGAGTTACGAGTTACTGAATATTACTTTATTACGAATTGGTTTAAATTAATGTTAAGGTTATCATCGGCACCCAAACTTACCTAATTCGTAAAATGGAACGAAGAGGTACTTCGTGAAATTTAACAGTCAAACATTTATCATCAGTGGCATGAAAAACTTCAGATAACTGGTTAGGTTTTTCTGAGATTATATTTACCTAAGACAAAGTTTACATTTGATGTTAAGCATAAGTAATATTGTTTACATTAAGTCGAAAAACTAATGGATATCAGTACGTAACAAAGACCTGATCTATACTCTATTGATAAATAAAAAAAAAACTCGCTGTATTTCTATGTGTAAGACGACTTTTTTCTATTTTTTATCATGGTTATTTAGACCATAAGTCTTTTGTATAAAGCTCTGGAAAATAAATTAAAAAAAGCGGATAAAAATGTTATTACTTAACAAACTACTCAATGGATGAAACAGAAATATTTGCACTGAGATTGTTATTTGTCTTAGACGAGAGGTACTACTATTGTGCAGCTAGCTTTTATATCTCGGTCTTGAGAAATTCACAAAGGCTCTGAAAAACGATTATTTCTACAAACAGAGCTGTTATTGCGTAAGGTAATTGCAGGCTTTGTATTTTGAAGATTATTTTATTCATAGTCTTTTTTCATACAACAAAGCGACAAAAACAGATGGACGTCTAATTTACTGTAAATGGTACACTATCTTTTTACTTCTTTGAAATGTTTACACAACACCGCATTGTGCTTATCAATAAAAGACTGATACTTCAATTTCACTTGCTATTAAGTGACATTATAGACGAAGATGAAGAAGCGTACCTGACTTGGACTATCTCTAGCCCCTATTTTTTCCTTAGAAATAATTGTTTTAATTAAACACCAAGAATTTTTGAATAAAACTTACGTCCATTTTTAAATGTTTATTTAGTTACTTATAATTACATTGTTTATTTATTTTCAGTAGTTAATATTTCAGAAACATCTGCACTGGTCACCCAAACACATGCCGCCGTGGTTTTTCATTTGTATACACATCATATTACAAATGGAAATATTACAGGCGCCGAGGTTACTTCTGATCTCGTTATCGACATCTGAAATAGGTTACCTAGGTTATTCTCTAAGTTAAGAGATAGAGCCGTAACTGATACAATCACTGTAATCAGGATAAGACGATTTATTTAGACTTATACGAGGACTTTGATATAAACTGCGCATATTTTCGACAACATAAATGTTTTATACACCGCTTCCAAACTTTGAAATGTTTCATACTATTGTCATAAAATTCATGTCTTCTAAAAGTCAATGTTTGTCCAAAACTTATTATATTAAGTTATTATTATAAATAGCTATTATATAATATAATAATTTAAGAATTGTTTACGTTGTTACCGTGTTCATATGTTTATTGCCATGTGAACTATTTGTGCAAGATATCTTTTTATTTAAATGAATTCCTATAAAAAAATGAAGTCCTTGAACTGTAAATTATTATAAAAGCCTAATAAATTCATCACCACCATCCCATGGTAATCAATAGCTAGACAACGCCATTTAGCCTAATTGGCTACGGGTACTTTCCCTTCCATTCCACTCATAGTGAATTTACGTCAGATTTGAATGAATTTGAAATCAATCGGTTGAGATGATGATGAATGAATTACCTTTATTACTTCTCAATATATCACATTTGCATCTCCCGTTCACGCAGGCACCACCGGGAAATCCGATGCGGCGGCACGACTGGTCACATCCGAGGGGGCTGCAGTCTTTAAATGATCGTTCATCATTCGATGCTTCAGTGTCTGAAAAGAATTATTAGGTATAAAAATAATCTTTGGAATAAACTGGAAAGAATTATGTGCGTCGTAGACATTTGAAAAGATTTAGGAAATGCATTGATAGACAGAAGATAGGTTCAGTATACTGTAGAATTTAGTCTCGTTACCGTTTAAAATTATACTAATGCGTAAAACATACTTTCTAAATTGTTTTTATAATAAATTAAAAATTTGTCATATACGTTACCTTTAAAATTTTTCAATATATCACATTTGCACCTGCCGTGCACGCAGGCACCACCTGGAAATCCGATGCGACGGCAGGACTGGTCGCATCCGAGGGGACTGCAGTCTTCGAGTGAATTTATTTCATTGTTTTCATAAGAATCTGAAATATCTGTAATGAACAAACATAATTTACCTTACTTTTATTAAAAGGGACAAAGTGAACTTTGGATTACCAAAATTAGAGCGCTTTTAATAGCCTTAAAAAAGTATCTTTGAAAGCTATTGTTTTATATTATATTTATATTTTGTTTACAAACTGTATTGTTGTTGTTGCATGTTTATGATATTTTAAAAGTTTAAAAACTTTCCTGTGTAATATTTTATTAATTGACTAGTTTGTTGTAAAATATTTACATCTAACTATAATATATGTTCTGAGTAGGTACCATCGCTTCCAACATTGCTGCTTTTTGCTTCTAAAGGTATTCTAGGTATAGCTAGTTAAATTAAATCCGGGATTAAATTACTAGTGCAAACAGGTGCTGGTACAAACAGTACTGTGCAAACACTACTATTTTCTGGATTTAAAAGTGTTATATGCTAGTGAAATTATTGGGGTAATAAGAAATAACACCTCATGTCTCATGGCGACGAGTGCATTGTGGTGCAGTATATACCATCTTCACCAGTTGTTATGGACAAGCCATCTGGTGAACGGTTTGCTTGTCTCGTCACATCAAATAATAAAAAAAAAATTGTCTCGATACCATGAGTACGATATGGTGAAGTGCGAACATCCCAACAAACGTCACAATAACTACAGAGAATAAGCTTATCAAGTTCATTACGCGTTACATGTAAAAAAATGTAATATATTCCATTTGTATGAGTAAATTCCGATGAACGAATTACCTTTATTATTTCTCAATATATCACATTTGCAACTTCCGTGTACGCAAACGCCACCGGCAAATCCTATGCGGCGGCAGGTCTGGTCACAGTCGAGGGGGCTGCAGTCTTTGAAAGATCTGATTGCATTCAACGCTTCTGCATCTTAAATAAAATCAGTTTAAAAAATTTATAAGATTGTAATTAAAAATTCTTCAATTAAGTCGAGATTTTAAAAATTGCTTACAAGTTTTATATTATTAAACTAAACTTTTAATTATTAAAGTCTTTTTAACTTACCATTGATTTTTATCTTATAGGTACATTCACAAACGTCTCCATGGCAAGCGCCCCCATTAAAGCCTAGTATATGACACGAATAAGTGCAGGATTCAGGATTGCAGCCATCAACTTTGTTGACATCGCTTACAGGTTGTAAATCTGAAATTATTATTTTAAATATACTAATCGGCTTTTGTAGTCACTATAACTTTAAAGTATTATACAATCCGCCTATTTTCACGGTTAATCTATTTAAAACTTTGAATTATACATAAAGAAATTGATGAATTTACTTTACCGTTATCCTCTCCATCAAATACATTAATCACAACAGACGCTTTGCAGTAAGAGAATAACGCGATAACAATGATTCGGTTCAAATAACCCATATTTGCTTATATGAAATTCAGCAAGTTAATTCATTTAACCGTGAGCTTGAACTAAACCAGCCAACACATGATCAGGGCTATATAAACAGGAAAGATACGAGCTCGGGAATTAACCGTCCGCTTGCTAAGAATGATTCATACGAGCGATCGTTGCACAAAAATATATCAATTTTTGATATCATTGTTTCGAAACAGGAAGGAAGTTGTAAACTGCTAGACAAAGTATAAAAAGGTTAATAAACAGAGCTTACATGTAAAATCTTTCATCAGTGTCCTCTGCAATAATTATATTACGTGGTTTTTTATTCTATGAGGCAAAGAGCAAGGTGTTCACTTGATGGTAAGTGATACGCCTGTTCATAACAACGTGACGCTGGTTAGGATGGTATACACTACCACATTGCGCTTGAGATTTGAGACGGAAGGTGTTGAGTCTGTGTACTCCGAGAATTTCAATAGTATACAGCAAACCGGAACATAGTTATGTTTGCATTACTATTTGGCGGTAGAAACAGGAGCTGCGGTGGTATCTACCTAGACTGTCTACGGTAAAATAAACCTACCACCTTTACCAAATTTGTTTTCATCATAACTGAAGGTCGAGCTCGACTTAAAACGTTTTGTTGATAGTTTAGTGTCATCGAAATATTTTAAAGGAGTATCTTGAATGATCTATGAAGGTTGTAACCTATACCATTAGCTAGAACATATAGTTTATTTTAGGTAATTCCTCTCTTAGAATATAAGTTTAGTTATTCGCTGTACCATATTGTGAGCAATAGAGTTTATCTATCTTAATTACAAGTTGCTTGTTATTCTCATAATAGTATCATAAGTCAGTTTAAATATAAATAATTACAAAACATATTTAATTGAGTAATTACTAAAATATTTACAAAAGGGCCTATTGTTTATTTTAGTTTGATAACGTTATGGTAAGTACCGTTATCGCTGAACGTGTTTTATTGGTAATCCCTTGGAACTACTAACAGGGAATTTATTAAAAAAACCTAAAGTAAATATTTGCGCATTCTTCTTCTTCTTAAGGTAACGTCTTCTTCCGAAGGTCGGCGATCATTACGGCGATTTTGACCTTCGATATCGTGGCTCTGAAAAGCGCGCAAATTGCGCATAAAAACTATATTAGGCAATTACTTAGATACACACATTATATATTTCAATCATTGTTTTGTATTATAAGTTAAAGTTCAACATTTAACAAATGTAATATTACTAGCTGTAGAATAATACTTTGTCCTTTATAATTCGAATAGCTAAGGATTAGAATTATCTGATGGTAAAGGTGCTCACGTCCAAGTATGACGTGGTAGTCTTTGATAGAAGAGTAAATAAGTTTCTGGACTAGTTCATTTTAACATCTAGATTAACTATCCGCATACCATCATGTGGGAATAAACTTAATTTTCTAATATGTAATGAGGCGACGAGAAGAGCAAGGCGATTACCTAATGGTAAGTAATACGTCTGTGAATCAGCATATAGCAAGTATCCTTCAAACAGGAACGCAGTAATGTTTGCACATTTCTATTTGTCGGCTGTAATAGGAGCTGCGGTAGTATCTACCTAGACGGTCTCCAATAACGGATACCTACCGCCAGTAAACGCATCGATTCATGCATATAAGATTGGAAATATTAGTTGCAACAGTAGTGGTGATTTTGTCATACTTACTACAAACATAAGCTTATACGATAAAAAGTAAGATAAATCCAGCAGGCAATGAGCAACTGCTTTAAATATTCCATTAGCTCTAATGGAATGCCGCAATAGCAATCACAGATGTCTATTTCCGTATAACGTATTCCATTTCAAACCACCATTTGAAAATAAATGCGTTTATTGTAATTGAATGTCTTATAAGGGAATAAATTGTTATGAGGGATAAAAAGGGGGTAATAAATACCATAACATCACACCATCAAAATTATTTACAAAGTTGAATAAAAATTGGCGCAATCAAAACTGTACTAATTTCTTGTTATATATATAGCAGTATACAGTTTAACAATGCAAAAAACTGTGATTTTTAATCTAGATTAAAAAAAGAACTAGTCGGAAACTGCTAGGATAAAACTAGAAAGGGACTAATTGAAAATCCCTCTCTCTGTACATCGAGTAATGTTTTTATACATACAGTTTAATACATTTTATTTGGTCCATGATTCCCGAACTAGGAGTAAAACCTGTATAACTAATCAAATAACTACTATTAATTAATTGTATAACTAATTATAACCCCACTTTTTTACTTACGATAATAGATTTATCGTCCTTACCGCCTGCTAATGATAATCTAGTACTTGTAAGGACATATACTGTAACATATTGTGCTCGTCGGTTTTAGAATGTTGTATGAATCATAGTGATATCTTTACATTACTATAAGTAATCACATTTGTAGTTAATTTTACAGTAAGCTATTAAATATATTTATAGATGATCCTTCATGTTGTTTATTTTGAGTAAAGATTATTTTTGGATACATGACTCATTCGGATATTATTTTTTCTTTTTTTGATTGCATTTGCTTCATTTGAGTAGGTACCACCGCAGCTTCTATTGCAGTCGACGAACAGTAATATGTAAACAGTACTGTGTTCCGGTTTAAAAAGGTGCTTTATGCTGTAAAACTGTAAAATTACTGAGGTAACGAGATCTAACACCTTATGTCTTAAGGCGACGTCATAATGTGGTGTTGTATATACCATTTTAAGTAGCGCCACATTGTTATGAGCAAGCGTATCACTTACTATCATGTGAACATCTCGTTGAAAAAAAAAACAATTATAACTTCATTCATATACACAGTTTTCAATATATTCATAGTGTTTTAAAAACTGCAATGAAGTACATGTTTAGTGAACTTTATAAGGTTTACTTAGTATAAATTAGGTAAAAATTTTAAGAAAGGTTGTTTAGTCAATTTATTATTTATTATTAAGTTTAGGTGTTCCGAGTAAGGTATATAAATAAATAAAGTTAATTTGCTACTGTTAAGTACCGAAGATTTCTAGGATAGTATGAAACGATCGAATTCACATCATTGTAATGGCCACTGCTGGGAATTGCAATTTAGACATACCACGGGCACCTGCCCCGGCCGGACCTGTGCCGTACTTAATTGCTCCCATGCTCTTATTTTAGGTCGTATCCTGAGTTTTATTACTACTGCCGTATATCTTAGTAATGAGATCGCATACAATCACATTTCACCATCTGTTAATTACGTAATTTACCATTATATTTAAATAAATTATCAATATGAATCTGACGGCTAAGCCCCAGTAATGATTTTTTTCATTCGATGGAGAGGCGAGACGAAAAAGGCGTTAAATGATGTTGAATGATGCACTTGCCAATAAAAAAGTGGTTCAGATGAAATGGCATAAACGGCAAACACATACCACTCCTCGCCTTGAGATAAGGAATTAAGTCTCGTAACCATAGTAACTTCACTGGCATACAAGTATAATACACTAATGCTTGCACTTTGTATGTGGCGGCAGAAATAGGAACAGCAATAGTAGGTACCTAGATAGGCTTCAGCAAGAGAGACCTACTACCAGTATTGTGAAGTGGTGATGCACTCAAACAAGATCAGTATGAGTAAGATTCAGGTTTACTTTTATTTATTGCAGTGGTTTAAGGTAATGAAATTACTTGGGTAACGAAACTTAACATTTTACGTCTCAAGGCGGCTAGGGCAATCTGGTGCTGTGTATACTACTTTAACTAGCGAAACGTTGTTAAAGCCAAGCATATCACTTACTATCAGGCCTTGCTCGTCTCACACGTCGTCTAAAAAAAGAAGTGAGGTTTAACGTTAACTTTTATAATAATTACCCGATATTTATATGACTTATTTATTCAAATTTACGTTTCGGTTTGCATCAGAGATAAACAAAATCTCTTTATACGTAAATTTGCTTAAACTTCCCGAGCCCATCTGTCAAGCTTTTAATTAATACCAAATCAAATGTTTAACTTGAACGCTTCAGACGAGGGGAGTGAAAGTTTTAAAATTCCGCGTAACGTATCCCCGCCCCTAAAACAAACTCGCTTAACAAAATTTTGTCATTATTATAAAGTTATGTTTATAGTCTATTCCGTTCCATTCCGTTCCGCTCCCGTCCTGTCCTGTCCTGTCCTGATCTGTCCTGTTCTGTTCTGTTCTGTTCCTTGAAGGTTTCTCATCTAATAAGTTGCTACGGGATGTTAATGATTCCTTCAATAAACACCTTTTTTTTCAGTCTGCTTCTTCTGTACATCTATTACTAAAAAGGAACTGATTAAAGATATTTTGGATAAGTAAACATAACGTTCCCGACATATTTTCTGCTGTTGTCGTTTTTCACTGCTTTAGCTAACTATCAAATTCTTTAACATAAAGCCCTAACTGACATCGTTAATGAAATCCTGTAGCTATGTATACGAAAATCGGAGTATAGCAGACTAACATGCTTCACCTTAATCAACCCAGTGCCCAATATCATGTGAAATTAAGTTCTAGTGTTAACACATTGTTTTTGTTATTAGACATATTGTCAACATTATATAAAATTCAGATCAAGTTTATTTTTATTTGATGGCTGACGATCAACGCATTCACCTGATCTAAAGTAATTCGCTTGCTCATAACAACGCTGCGCTGGTAAAGATGGTATACAGCGCCTTACTGCGGTCGTCTATTTGGGATATGTGTTAAGTCTCGGTATCCTTGCAATTTTATAAGTTACAAAGCCCTTTAAATCGGAACATAGTAATGTTTGCAGAGTATTGTTTGTCGGCTGCAATAGAAGCTACGGAGGTACCTACCGAGGCGGTCTCTGGCAATAGAGACCTACCACAAGTGAAAATCTAGAGTGAAGTTCCCGAAATTCAATTATCTTCTATAATATTATACTTTTACCTAAAATGTGTTACTAAAAGATGATTATTAAAAAAAATATATTTTTTTTTGAATGTCATCCTTTGGTTAGACAAAACGTGGCGTTAATTCAGAGCTCTTCGCTGTGAAACTAGTTCAATATTTTAGGAGCTCTTTGGCAGGCCCCGCCTTATCAGTTATTCAGGGTTATCTTTCAAAGTAACGTTTTCGCACCAAAAATATTTTACTTTAAAAACCAAATGCTTTACTCACCAAAAACTAATTTTAAAAAAAATATTTCACATCTTTTTTAACTAAAATCCGACCGTCACGAAAATAGTGTATGAATTGTGCAATTTCTTATTACTACAGTAACTTACAATTTTTATTCTTGTTAGTAACTGCGGTCTGTACTTTTTCCATTGATATTATTGTATTGTTTGTATGACATTATAATAATTGTAAATCTTTTTAAAAATAACTTAAAAACTGGAAACTTGTGCAAAATTCCTAGTACTCTTTAGAGTGGGGTAATGACATCTTCTCATTACCCCACTCTAATATATTGCTTATGAAATCAGATTATGTTGGAATTGTATCTACTAAAATTAGTAGTAAGTTTCAGTGCGGTATGAGAGGACCTTCTACAGAATATAACGATGTTCTCTTTCACTACTATCAAGCACGTTCCTGAAAGGTCTATATTGTTCCTCCGTGCCCTCTCTATGCTATGACAAACACGTGACTGCCTTAATGTTGTATGTGTAAAAATATCCCATTGTTGTTTAGTGGTAAAATTTTCTTATTTGTCGTTTAAAAAGGTAAATAATAATATTGTGCCGAAACATTAGGCGAAATATCAAGGAGTTTGCAACAGTAATGATGCAAACTCGATAAAAATTAATTATTTAGTTGGTTAGTCCCTCGGACGCGGCTCCGACTACGACCTTACATTGTTTGATGAAAGTTTAATTGCGACTCCCGCCGGTACACGCCCACGTCCATTTGCGGGGGCCCGTTATGTTTCTTCACTGAAAAGCAGTTTTATTTCTTTTCGAATACGTTATAATCATGTAACCGAAACTAGCATTTACACACGAACTTCTCAAAAATTTATGTATGTTTATTAGCACGAGCAAGTGTTTAGTTTATTTATTCAAAATGTTTACTTAACTATTTAAAACTCTCCGCGTATTTTGTATATTTTCCTTCACCTCCAAAATTCATTGGTAGACAATGCTTAAAGGCATTAATTGCGCCTGCGTTTATTATCAAAATTTTTAAATAAATAAACAAAAATATGCTCAACATAATATGTATTACATACGTATTATCTTTTAAAGTATAATTGAGGAACTTGCACTCTTCTACCTCATCTTCCTTCACACGCAACACAACTACACAAATTTCTAGATAATTATTATAACGCCCTGGAGTAGGAACGAAAGTCATATACAGTTCTTGTGAACAGCTTTTACTAAAACATTATTTTTATTTACAACAAATTCTAGACTTAAATAAGATGAATATTTTTAATATTTTAGCCTATATAAAATTCGTGTTTATTATTAGTAGAAAGGTGTTAAAGAGTACAACTCATCATGTGGCAAGAGAGAGTATTTACTGATAAAAATAACAAACAATTACATTTATATTTGTACTCGTATGTAATAATCCTTATACTCATTTGTTTGCTTCTACAATTAAATAGGCGTTTTATGTGAACTCAGTAATAATAAAATAGTAATATAACTTGCGACCGGTTTATACAGCGATTTTTGTTTAGTATTCATCAAAACTAAACATATAACAATTTATATGTTTAGTTATTTAACACATAACAATTTGATTTTATTGAAAAATTCATAGCTACTTCAATCGTTATTTATTTATATATCATATAGTATTGTAAAATTTGGAAATACAGGACCGATCTAAGTGAAGATCTTTGGGAAGGGTTATAACTAGTACTCGAATAATACATAATATAAAAACAAATAACACATTTTTGTATGTACATTACAAATCCGGGTAGTTTCCCTTTTTCCATCGCGCAAACATTCCTTTTAAATATTATGTAAATAAGTTTTTTTATGTGACGTTAGATGGAGTTGTAATTGTTTCACAGATTTATCCTATTGTATGTTGCATTCTAAGAGCGACAGAGACAAATAACGTTTTCACAGTTTACCTTCTTAATGCGTATAAAGAGTACACTAAAGGAAAGAAGTTTTGTATTCAAATACGAACAGCGACTTCAATACACTTAACGTTATCAAAAAAAAAATTCATAAAACAGCCCAGTGTTTTGCTTGCGATAAGAGGTGATAATCGGTCATTTGCATTCAAGTTTGGTATAAAAAAATGAAATTCGCACTGTATTATGTGGTTCTGTTGATTGTGGCATTATGTGGAATAAGAGGTTAGTTCTTATCTATTGTTTATTAGTTTATCCGTCTTTTACCAATACTGAGTTTATGTAACTTGGTGGTGAATTTCTTTGTCCGACATAAGGTTATTGTAAAACCAAACTATTTCAAATTTGATAATAATTGAAGCGAACTTATTTACGACATTTATTCACGAGTATTACCAACCAATTTTACCTATTGGAGCTATAAATTATCTTATTTTTAAGAGAAAATTTACATACTATAAACTCGCGGAGTCCGATGAAGCTTTCTCGGCCATAATGGTGGCCGAAAGCATCGACATCACCCGAAAAAAAAAAAAACATACTATAAAAACTCCTTTAATTTGAGTACCTTAGATAGTTTTCTTTATAATTATATGATGTCATAAAGAGTTACTTCGGTGAATATTCGGAAGTAAAGATGAAGAAAGAGAACATCACTTATAACGAAAGGTTTATGGTTTACCTGCTTTAAGTTACATTTAATATAATACATAAATAATAATTAATTGAGCCCAGCAAAGAGTTCGCTTGTGTTATTTAATTTATCTTTTGATTGCTGCCGAATAAAAACTAAAACATTTCCAGTAATTCGTTACAACGCTGTGCTACTGTACTTGTTAGTGAAGCTGATCAAACAAAACTGGAATTTGTTAACCATTTCATAAATTTCAATTTGAATATTACGTAAAACAATTTTTTTATCAAACATGTAGTAGTTAAATATTTTATTTATTTGTAAATTTTTTCAAATATGTGAGAAAACATACAAAAGATATAGAAACTAGGAAAAGGCGGATATAATGCCGGAAGGCTTTCTCTTCTATTCAACTTTTAGGATTGTGATTATATAATATATATATATTTTATGTTATACATTTCTAGATATCTTCCATAGAAAGTTTCTTTGGAATCAGTATAGCCGTTAAGGTAAAATGAAAAAACTTACCAAAAATTTTAAAATCGATTTCCTGGAAAAGAAATCAATTAAACATTCATAATAATATTAAAAGATTTACTTTCATTTGGTTATTATACTTATTTGTATGTACAGTTATTAATAAAACCTTTTATGTTAGAGTTAAATATACAAATTTGATGTTTTTTAAGCTTTGTTTAATCAGTGGAAATAAATAGTAACTATATATACGAGATATACTTTTTAGTATATGTTAGTGTGATTTGTGGCTGCAGTTATTATGACTACGACGATAATATTGCAGCCGGGCCACCGGACTGATATTATGAGGTCACGGAAAAGGTTACTCAGCAAAATGATAGGGCGTACTATATTTTTATATATACCGTCTTTCACTATTCATATTTCATGTCTATCAAGTTATACTGGCGTTAGATCTCTTTTACCGCAGACCATCTAGGAAGGTATCACCGCTCCTATTTCTACCGCTAAACAGTAATGTGCAAATATTTGCTGTGTTCCGGTTTGAAGGGTACTGTGTGATAGTAAAATTACTTTTTTTTTACGCGGGGGAATCCTTTTACGGACTATCCGCCGGTGTCCTGGGTGGGCCCGGAGGGATGTGTGGGACTCGGCCTGGGCGACCCTACCCACTAAACCTACCGCGAAAGCCATCCGCCGTTATGAATGGGATGCCCCGGATCTGTCAGCGACAGGGCACCCCAATAGTGAAATTACCGGGATAACAAGACGTAATCCCTTACGATAGATAAGCGATGAGCGCAATGTGGTACAATGTATACCATTTTACGCAGCGCCTCGTTGTTATTGCCAACGTATCATTTACCATCAGGTAAATGCATTGTATGTCTTGTTGCCTCATCATATATAAAAAAGTTGGCATCAGTTCAAATTAAATAGATCTCCTGGTCCTTTCTCTTGAAAACATTTATGACGTTTACTATTTAGTACTGCCTTTAATGAACTTTATATGCCTATTATTGTCTGAAAACATGTTTTCATATTCATCATGGAATATTAGCGCATTTTTAGTTTTTATAAGTTTAGTAGATTGTAATTTTGTCGTTCAATAGTTTTCTTATTAGGCTGTATAGTGAATGTCTGGATTTTAGGACAAATAGATATTTATGAGAACATGTTTGTATATAATTTGCGGCTTATACGTTATTCATACAACGTCTGCCAACTTGTTAATTACACAAGTGAATTTTGAACTGTGATAATTGAAATGTTTATTATTGTTCAAATGTATTATTACACTCTTAGTTAACATAGTAATAATAACAGTTATAATTTTGAGGAAATAAACAGGACCAAGTGATTTTGTTTCAGTCACGATCGCTGTTTCACAGAGTAAGCTACAGTGTCGCGTGGGCTGCAGTGAACGTTGCCTCATACAAGCAAGAGCTTCGGAACCATGTTTACATAAGTTTTGCCATTGCGGGAGCCAGAGCATATATTAAAAACCCAAGCAACTTGAATTAATTGTAATATGTTATTGCTTAAATCCAATATATTTTTTAATAACATCGGTATCTTTACGTATAAAGTATGACTAACTCGGAGCGGAGAGCTATACCCCACTACAGGGGAATTCATCAAATCAATTGGCGGATATCCTTGTTTTTAATGACAATCCCAGAATGTTATGTTGGTAAACTAAAAATAAATCTATTATTAAAACTAGATTCAGTGGAGCCATAATTTAAACGGCACTAACAACACATGAAATATTATATATACTGTGTTTTTAAGTTAATATCGATATATTACATTAAATAATTTTAGTCATTTTGACACATACAAAAATAATACTAATTTTCAGTTAATATACCAGTTGTTAATCTCATAATGAGTAAAAAAAAACTATTTTCATGTATTTCATTTATATTGTTTATATTTTTTATGTATAATTTTATATATGGTATGTAACATTGAACACTCCGTAGGAGTCGAACCTAACATCACTTAAGTTATACAGCGAGATTCATCGCATTTCTCTCGTAATCTAGTATTAAGGAATTATAATAATTATTATTGACTATTAACCAACATTTGTTCACGGTTTCAATTATTGTTAAAAGAATGAGACTGAAGATCGTACAGGTTGTCTAAAAATAACGAGGTTCTTTTTATGACTATTATGAGTAAAGCTACTAAAGCGTTAGTGTTGTTATGATAGAAAGGTTCAAAATTAAATAACAACATTCAAATAATATGACTACGGAAATCGTACACGGGATATTGGTGTTCAAGGTAAATAAGTGTCTTTCAAAAAAAGCGTGACATGGCAGAATTGGCAACGCGTCTGTGGTACCTCTGGTATTGCAGGTGTCTATAGGTTACGGTAATTGTTTACCACGCAGACCGTAAGTTTCTTTGCTACCTTAGTGATATAAAAAAAGCTAAATATTCTATGAAAAAGTGAAAAGTTATATATTTATGTTTTTATAGAACTTTTTATAAGCTTACAATATTATAAGTAGTCTTACCATTGTTCTCATTATATCTGGAGGGACTGTCAAAGATTAAACCACTATACTGGATAAGTATATTTTTGGACATGTATCTCAAGCCTTATGTGAAATCGAATCCTCGCCTTACAGAGATAGTTATCGTGTTAAGACAAAGGCAATTTATGAAATTTTCATTAAAGTAATAAAACGTAGGTATTTTTTTAACTAGCTCCCCGTTTACTGTATACGATATAACTTGATTGCACCAATTTCTAAGGGACGTTTTAATTAAGCAATAACTTATCCCGTCGTAAATGCTGCGGGGACACTCTTAACATTGTCTTATTGTGTTAGGACAATGGGTTGCGGTGAACCAATTAAACGGCAACAGCTCCAAGTCAAATGTACCTACTAACCTAATATAAAATACAATGCTATATTACCATTGTGACTTGTTAAATTATGTGTTTCCATTCATAAGGGTTATATAATATTTTATTCTGTTATTAATAATTACTTTCATTCAATTGATCAATCAACTATCACTGCCTCTAATACCTCTTCTTCTTCTTCCTCATCCTCTTCATTTTCTTCTTCACCTACTTCAATTTATTCAGCTATAATATACAATATTCTCGTTTAAAGAAATAAC
Source organism: Pachliopta kotzebuea (assembly GCA_018246255.1). Lineage (NCBI taxonomy): Eukaryota > Metazoa > Arthropoda > Insecta > Lepidoptera > Papilionidae > Pachliopta > Pachliopta kotzebuea. The sequence goes on along the minus strand of DWLS01003278.1, from coordinate 218 downwards.
GATTATTATACATACTAAATGAAATTTATAAGGCACAAAGTACGTAAACATTTACATTAATTATTACGTTGTATTTTTTTTTTTTTTTATTTTGATATGCTCTTTTATTCCTCGGACTATTGTCGGAGACCTTGTTTGCTGATCAAATACTTGTTTGTTTTTATTATTTTTATCTACTAATAGCAAAAGACGATAATTATGATACCTGCTAATTATTT